>JAKOGI010001122.1:0-260000 GCA_029747015.1 Carnegiea gigantea
GGGGGGGGGGGGGGGGGGGGGTAGATTTTCATCATCTGATTCTGAACGAAGGACAATATCGCTGGTCCCAGTGAATGGGAGGGCTTCAATATAAGGGCAGAATACTTGATAAACCGACACTGACGAAAGAATAATCTGATTCCCTGCTAATGCACACTGTTTGGTATCCTATTTAAATGCAGCAGTTCAATTTATTATGTAGGAAACAGGGTTGCTACAGAACCATCAATAAAAGCATAGATAAGAGATTGCACCTCAGAATTTATTGGGTGTTCGTAAGGATCATCTACCCCAGTAAAACCTGCAAATGTGCGGAGTGGATGTCATTCCAGATATCAACTTCGTCAAAATTCATCGCAGGAATGGTGAAGAAGGCATACATGATACATGTTTGCAATTGTGGATACAAAAGTTGCCAAAACCAAATGAAGAAATAAGGTAAAGGTTTTGACAGGCGAGCAAGATGGAAGATGCAACTTAGCATCAAGGACTCACTTCATGGTACATCAAAGTGAGAAATGCAAATGTTGTCATAATCCCAATGTCAATTAATCCCAATGGTATCATGCTCTACCTTCTAAATTGTTAACCGAGAGACATGGGATTCAAATCCCACTACAGGCATAGCAAAGTCTCCCTCTTCCCATCTACGCCATGCCTTCCTCATCTATGGTGTTCCCCAGGCTAGCTTTACCCCCCCACCTTCTGTCCCGCAAACAAACATGCACACTCCAAAGGAAAAAAAAAAAAAAAAAAAGCCACAATCTGTCAATTATGAAACTGAATGCATTGAAGAAGAAAAGCCAGCTCAGCTTAATTAAACCGGAGCTCAACTTCATTCATCAGATTAATCATCAAATTGAGCTGCATTATGGTTTTCTAATGCTTGTTGAAAGGCCACAGGTTCTGGTGTAAATTTACAAACATAAAAAGGTCGTTTGAGTATGATAACAATTAAGAGAACTTGGTCTAGCATAGGACTGTAGGTCTGATGCTTATCACAGTTCAAGGCCAAACTTCTGAGTCCAAGTTAGGGCTTAAGGGTCATGTCATTCTACAGCAAAGTGTGAGCCATGTAAAGCGAGGTATGGCCATGGCCAGCACTGCCTGCTCTACAGGGTAACATTCTCCAAGGCTGGACAGCATGCCATCCTTCCACCTTGTCAGAGACTTCCATAGGTCAATGGCTCACATTGCCAACATCCCTAGATCTGGTTATCAATCCGATACATATCGATCCAATCTCAGACACAATAATCCCTGTAATGTTTGTCCGATCACCAATTGCAAGAACCAAATTAATGTAATTGAAAGTCCCTAAAGCACTCTTGATTTCCTCTAAGGCGGTTAACTTTCCATCAGCTTTAGTAAAAGAGAGCAGAGAGACAGTATCATGCAAAGAAAAAACACAAGAAGGCACTCTTCAGACATTACCTTTAATTTTACCGGCCCGTGCCAACTTATACAGGCCCTTTGGATCCCTGGCTTCACAAAGTTGAAGTGGAACATCCATAAAAATCTGTCAAGTTGATGTCTGGCATTTACAACTGGCAGAATGGCCCATTCTTTTACTTTTAAACAAATTTCCATCAAGTAGACCCTGAAAAACTTTAAGAAAGGCACATACCTCAATAAAATCTCCCTTTGGCAACATGGCACGGCAGGCATCACGGTCCTTTCTGTAAGGAGATATCAAACTCACGATGCAGATAATACCAGCATCTGCAAAAAGTTTGGCTACCTCACCTAGAAGAACAATAAACCAGCTTTGGTAAAAGCAAGAGGAAAAATAGTTTTAATTTAACAAAAGAAAAAGAAAGAAGGAAACCATCAAAACAAACACCCACCAACTCTTCTTATATTTTCCACACGATCTTCTTCTCCAAAAGTAAGATCCTGATTTAGACCATGCCGAACATTATCACCATCTAGAACATACGTTAACTTTCCCCTTGAGTGCAAGCTACTACTCAATGCGCTTGCCAATGTACTTTTGCCTAAGGTGAGTGTAGATTGTCAGAGGGGGAAAGAGCAACAATAGCATAGTAAGAACGTATGAGAAGGAAAAAGATTGAGCTGAAAGTAAGCAATCCCCAAGGTTTCCTGAGAGAAAAGAATAACGTGGGAAAATTCACGACTTAGCTAGTAGCTAAACAAGAACTCTAGAGCATACATATACGCTTCACTGCTGCTTGGAAGAACTATATTAGACCACAGAAACTTTAACAGGGGGGTGGGCTACCGATAATTCATAATGACCATTAGTAAAATCAATAACCCAGAGTCCTAAGACTCAGCAGAGTTTTATTTATTTATTTATTTATTTTTCTTTTGGGAACCCGCGAAAGCGGGATCCACAATGGGAGGTGGTGGTGTTGTATTTTTCTTTTGGCACGGGGAGGGAGGCGTGTAGACGTAAGCTAGCTTGCTGCTGAATTGAAAAGCAGATGAGTCCATTGAACCATAGAATTAGATAGCAATGACTGCCTACTACATCCTAGTAAAGAGTCAACAGGATTTTTATGTTGTACTACCACTGACAGATAGTCCATAAAAGGTGGGCTGCGAGGCAGTCGGAAAAATGTGATTGTAGCAGAGTAGAATTTTAATGGAGCAATGTGCATTAAAAGCGTCCTTCATGTGCTCTGCTATGTGTTTCAGACAGCATCTACACACGTCAATGTTCATTTTCAAGCATCTACATACTTGCTCGGAGTAGCTGAAATGAGTTATGTCTGTTTCCTTGTGTTTGCATTCATATTTTGTAAGGTAGAAAGGAAACAATAAAAAAGCAGTAGAGTTCAAGGACCATAACTGGAAGCTCATCAGAAATGAAGGAGGAAATATTACATAAATCATTTTCAACATATGTTCCGCAAATGCAACCATGGCTGTCTGCTTATGAATCATTATTCACAGGTAGCATCAACACAACCAAAGTCCCAATTACATCAGCATACCTGAACCACTGAGGCCTGTTATCCATATGACACATCCTTTTTGTTGAAGTAATTCTTCTCTGTCTTGTTTGCGGATTGAGCATTCGTGCCACACAATGTTTGAAGATTTCTCAATCGTTGACATCTGGTGTACAATTTTACCTAGTCAGCCATCTGTTGGTCAGTTCCTCTCAGAATAGCTATAAAAGAGTTCCCGTTGAAGCTATTTAACTCTAGAAACTTATATATACGAGATAATTTCACGCCAAAAACAAGAAAAGACAAACAAAATAACACAGAGCAACACCACTGCAGCTAAGCTATTGGTACGATTCAAAGTGTCAAAAGAAATCATACAACCCAACAGGCACTAGGACTCACCACATGAACATTAACCAATCAGTAGGTTCTAGCAGAAAGTGAGTCGCAAGAGACACCAAGAGCGCGCAGAGTTCACTAAGTTTGCAAACCCACCATCCAACCTAACTTCAGGGCACCTAGTTGGTCATTCTCAAACTAGGGAGGTTCTAGGAGCAACATACAGCAGAAGTGTAGCAGGAACCCACTTGCTTCCGCTTCACCATTCCAGAATTTTCGTCTATCAAAGGGTAGATGGAGCCAAGATCTACTCACTCTTGGGTTTGAATTCTGATGAATCTCGACCACTCCATGGAAGTTAAATCAACGAAAGATACACATCTTCCCATCCATCTTCAAGACATCCTCCATCATCGGGACCATACACATGTAATTGCAGAAAGTTGATGCCCAAGGGCATCAGCCCAGATACCAAGCTAGCTTAAAACAAGAAAAGAGTAAGATATGTTCCCATCCATTCTCAAGATTCTGATCCAGTCATGATGTCTTCCAGCTGACATCACAAGAATCTAAAACCATTCCACTAAAAGAGTCACATCTTAGCACTTAAATTTGGTACCAGTGGCTGTGATAACTGATAAGAGACAATGTAAGCCACTTATATACTGATATAGACGGTTAAAATTGGTACTATAACAATTACAAGAAAAACAATATCATCATCAACAGTTCAACACACTTAAGGCTAGGAGTGAATACATGAGCCCAGGCATTCTGGTAGTTAGTTTGTCTCAGTCACAGATAGTAATGGAGGCATTATCTAGACCTCTAAATTAGTATCTTTCAAGGGCTGATAATATTTTCCCAATCCTTAAAAGAACCCCCTCACATGCCCAGAAAATAGAATGAAAAATAGGGTGATAAAATTCAATATTTCCATTACTGGGCAACGGAAAAGACCATCAAGAAGATCTCTTTCTACAGCAAACTATCAATATTGCTAACAATATTAAAGTAACGATCCATCACAGAAATTCACGAAAACGGGCAATTAGTAGTGCTAATATCAGCTTAAAGTTCCCAAATGATTTACCCCAATTAGCATGCGTAGTAGCAATAATCAGAACAAAAATTAAAATTAAAGTCAATAGATTAGTTACCATGGCCGTTAGGAAAGCTAGTGACGGAGCTGTTAGAAAAGATGGAATCTCCTTGATGACCGTTAACGTAAGAATACGACGACGTTTCAGCCTTGACCAATCCAGACTTGTTCTTCTTCATTTTCTTCGTCTGAATCTGAACAGCAACCACATTACCCGCCGAGACCCTCCGAAACGCTAGGTCCCACCCGAAAACGGAATTGGGAACGGTGATCCGACCCGACGGCAGCGCCTTGAGAGCCGCCATCGCTGTGTGTCAGATTACGCGGGTGATTTAACAGAAAAGGCCACGGAATTTAATCAAGGAATGAGTAATTAAGTTTGGAGGGAGGAAATGAGAAACAATAATGGCCGGCCGGAGACAATCACCCACGTAACATCACAAATTCACAATTTGAATGGACAAAACATCAGTCATGCGCATGTGGCTTTTTTTGAGCATGGTAGTTGCTGTAATGCTGTCTCTCTCTTTTTCTTTTTTTTTTTTTTTTTGGTTGGGGAGGGGAGGGAGTGATTTTAAGGTTCAAATAGGCGGTTTATTTTTATCTAATGTTAGGTTCTGATAATTATTTAGATAGCAAATAATTATTATATTTTATTTTAACTATTAATATATTGTAGTCACTAATAGTTATTTTAAATTTTTTATTAAATTAACTGATAAATATATATGTTGGACTAAAATATAAGGGTCTTTTTTGTTGTTCCTTTTTATTGCTGATATCAATTACGATAACTCTAGGAACGATCGCCAATGGAGCAAGTGATGTTTGATATTTCCCACGGACTAAATCAAAGGCAAGATAAGTATGGTATCCCATCAATTAAATAATAAGTTACCTAATTGTTGACCAAATCAAATAAAGTTAGGCAAAAGAATATTTGTTTGCTTTTAGATAGTGTTTGGTAATTGATTTTCGTGTCAAATTTTTTGTTATTTGATACTAGATAAATCATTTTTCATAAAAAAGAGAAAAATATCAATTGAATTGTTCAAATGGTGAAAAATATTAACTGAATGGTCGTAGTTAATATAAGTATTGACCAAATGAAAGAATTTTGAGCTTAAAATTCATATTTGAGTTTTTTTTTTCAATACTTTCTCTCGAATAATGAAGTTTCAATCTAAATAGTTAAAATTATTTTAATGACGAAAAACATCAACTGGATTATTTAAGTGACCAAAAATAGCGATCGCATTGTCATGGCGAAGAAAAATGTTGACCAAATGAAGGAACATCGTGCTCAAAATCTGAATTTTAGTCTATTTTAATCCTTCTTATCCGGTGATCAAGTTTCGATCCAAACTATTGAAATTATTCTAGTAGTGAAAATATTGACTGTACTGTTTAAGGGGCGAAAAATATTAATTGAATTGTCGTTGTGGAAAAAAAATTGAACAAATGAAAGATTATCAATCTCAAAATCTTAATTTGAGCTCATTTTAATATTTTCTGTCTAATGATGAAATTTCGATCCAAACCATTAAAATTATTTTACAAGCGAGTCAAATGAATTATTTTAGTGGCAAAAAATGCTAGTTAATTTGTCGTAGTGGAGATAAATATCGATCAAATGAAATAATTTGAGATAAAAATTTAGATTTGAGTTTATTTGAATCTTTCCTATCGGATAATCAAGTTTCGATCCAAACTGTTGAAATCGAATTTTTCACGTAAATTCAGCTGACCATATCATCAAAAAATTGAAGGAGGAAAATCAACCCCCTATCTTCTTAAAAAGGAAATCATTTTTCTCCATTTGGGGAAAAATTCATTTTTCTTGAAAAATAGTTTTTCATCATTTATTGTGCCAAACAACGTAAAATTAAAAAATTATTTTACTAGAAAATCATTTTTCCTCCAACCAAACACTACCTAATAGTGAAGGAGAAAATCAAATGCCATTGGGAAGGGCAATGTAAAACGCTACCATGATTGATTAAAGTATTGTGGCCTCAAATACAATAAATAATATTTTGACTAAGTTAAAATACTAAAATGTCACTCTCAGAGCATTCTCAGTCTAAGTTCTAAAAGTTTGAAGTCATATTTGCCAAATCAGCGAAAGTTTCACTTTTCTGAAACTTACATTCCATTATTTTTTCAACCCAGATAATTAAATTAAATATTTATCATAAAGCCAACTTCATACACACAATCTATTTTTTTAAATAATTAAATAATATTTTTAAGGAACAAGAAAAACAAAAACAAAAAAATACACAAAAAAACAAAAAAAAAGGAACGAGGGAATGAATGCTAATCCCATTCCACCTCGCATGTCTCCTCGCGTGTCTATGGTTGCAACATTGAGTTCTATTTTTTTAGGAATACTGAACCCCACCACTAGAACTCATTCCAATGGTTGGGAATGGCCTCAAGTAACCGCTTCATAGTAAAAATAGTTTATCAACTAAGGTGTTGTTCGGCAAAATTAATTAATTAGGTAGCGGATAGCAATTCAGGTAGCGAATTGCTGATTATATAGCGGATAACGTTTCTAATGTAGCTGTTAGCGGATAGCTGTTTAGATTAGCGGTTGAAACTAATGTGTTCGGTAAATTTAACTGTTATGCTAGCTGATTAATATAAATTAACATAAAAGGATATAAATAATTTCTAAAAATAAAATTTTTAAAGGATGAAACACTACTTTTAAATGTCAAACGTTAATACTATTAGTTTTTCAAAAACTCTAATTAAAACACTAAATGCAACTTGAAATGTTAGTCAAAAGACTAATTTACCGAACAGTAAAAACTAACTAATTAGTACATTGACCTGATCCAAACACTAAATACTATCCAAAATACTGTTACCGAATACGGCCTAATTCTTAAAATTGAGATATTCTATTATGTATACAAATTGTGTATAATATGTGTTTACAAATTTCTTACTAACACTAAAATAAAACTTCTCTTACCACTTTTTAAATCATTACGTTGGTCAATCATATATTGGCAACAGATAATGATTAAACCAATTCAATCATTTAAAAAGCTACTATATGTCATAATTGTCGTTTAGTGAAAACCACCTTACCCATTACATAGAGTGGATTTGTGACCGCCTTTTTTTTAAAATAACAAGGTAATTCGATTCTCACGCCTTTTAAATGACGATGAATCAGATCACACTAAATCCTTGGTTAGGTGATACAGGTTTATTATACTTAGGCCCTATTCTTTTCAGTGGAAAATGAGAGGTGTAGGATGGGTGAGTGTGGAAAAAGAGGAGAAGGAGTGATTGAGTGTGGTATTTTTTTTTTTAAAGTGTGGAAGGAGTGGGTGAAAGTTGAATGTAGTTGAACGAAGTTGAAGTATTGGTATTAATATTTTTTTGTTTTATAATGTAATAATTTTATTGTGATAGTAATCAATAATGATGAAATTTTTTTATTTTTGTTTATTCTTTTTGTTCTTTTTTTATTTTGTTTATTTTGTTTATTTTTTATTTTTGTATTTTTGTATTTTTGTATTTTTGTATTTTTTTGTTTTTATTTTTTTATTTTTATTTTTTATTTTTTATTTTTAAATTTTTAAATTTTTAAATTTTTTATTTTTATTTTTTATTTTTTGTTTTTATTTTTCTTAAATTTTTTAAATTTTATTTTTTATTTTTATTTTTAAAATTTTTAAATTATTTATTATTTATTATTTATTTTTATTTTTCTTAAATTTTTTAAATTTTTTCATTTTTTATTTTTTATTTTTCATTTTTATTTTTCTTAAATTTTTAAAAATTTTTTAGTCTTAATTTTTTTGCATTTATTTTTTATTATCTTATTTTGTTTTACAAAAAATAGAAAAATAAATACAACAAAATAAAAAATAAAAAATTAAAATAAATACAAGAAATTAAAAAATTAAAAAATATAAAATAAAAAAAACCAAAAAATAAAAACATAAAAAATAGAAAAAAATAAAAATAAAAAGTAAAAAATAAAAAAATGAAAATTTTAAAAAATAAAAATCAAAATCAAAAAATACAAAAATACAACAATACAACAATACAACAATAAAACCAAAAAATACAAAAATAAAAACAAAAAATACAAAAATACAAAAATGCAAAAATAAAAAATAAACAAAATCTAAAAAGTAAAAAAGAACAAAATAAAAATTAAATAAATAAAGAAATTTCAAGTAACACAAAAATTCTAAAAATAATGTCAGCTACAATACATCTATACTTTCTGTCACGAATTACCAACAATGCCAAAAAATTATACGTAGAAAAAAACAACTGCAACTTATGTCATGGATTACGATATATAGAAAATTATTCTGTCACATACACAGTAACAACCATATACGCTTTTTAACCTATAACAAATATCTCGTAACCAACGATAACGAAAAAAAACTATTTCATAACATCCGAAAAATTAAAACTGCTCATAATTGCTATCAGATTATTCGTACACACAATTACGTAAATTATAGAAATTTTCAGAATATGAGAAATGGTTGTTTTATGTAGGTGTGGGAAGGAGTGGGTGAGTATGAAAAGGAGTAGGAAGAGGGGGAAGGAGTGAGTGAGTGTAGATTTGATTGATTAAACTACGAAAGGAACAGAGCCTAACTGGGCTGTGCTGATTGGATGAGGACAATGTTCACGGGTTTCATAGTTGTATAATGTGATATAGCTACCTAATGGATTCCACGAATCATGTCACTACACTCCGTACATGGTGACCCAAGTGCGTTCACCAGCATCACAAGTAATAAGATATAAGAAGAGTTTAGGTTTGCTTTTGGTAATTGTCGATTCCACGTGTTCTCCGCTGGCCTATTTGCTAAAACAACTGTGGATGTTTCTCATGTCACTAAATCAAAACCTCACCACTGACCCTCACAGTCATATTCTTCGCTTCTTCCACTTATAGTCTTCTACCCTATTTTCTGTTTTTTTTTTTTTTAATAATTTGGGTGCACAAAGAGTAGTCGATTTTATTAGGTCCGAATCAAATGAGATTGAGTGAGATCAGATATATTTAATAAAACATTTTCCTAAACTTTTTTTGGTGGATCTATTAGAATCGATGTCTCTACAGATAGTGATATTTGCAAAGGTAAGGTCGCTGACATTTAGATTTTCCTATACTCCGCACAAATGGGACCCATACTAAAAGTTTCTTGTTGTTATTTAGCGAGATCAGATACATTATATATTTCAAGAAATATGGGCATGAGGCGAGGTCAAAGGCATTATTAAAAACAAGCGCGGTAAAAACAACAACATTCAGCGTAAATCCCATTCCTTAGGTTCTAAATAATTCAAATTTAAGCAGTTTAATTCATACAGATATTCTGATAATATCATGCATTATTGTATCAACCTTCCAATTAGGATCATGTATCGATATCTGAATCTCCTTGATAACGTAAAGATGCAGCTGATTATGCCCTGCCAGCTCAAGAATCTAGAGGTATTTCAAAACCAATTGCGAAATCCATATGAACTATTTCTTCTTTATAGTCAGCCTGCAATTTGCTGTCCATATAGCAAACTTGAGGCACACACTTGTGAGAGCCCAAGTAATGAAATTGGGCTCACTATGTATCAGCCCAACCCAAGAAAGCTACTTGGGGTGTTACCGTGGTTTTCTAGATGGACCCAGCTATTTGTGCACTCTCAAAAGAGGGCCCACAGATATGCAATCTTCCCAAACCCAAGGAGAAGAGAAGTAAACCCTACTGCTTTGACTTTTTTTCCGCTTCCTTTGATAGGAAAGGAGGCATAATTATATATGCCAATTGAAGTTTTTGCCAACTCACGTACAAGTTCATCTAAAATAAAAATAGAAAGATTCTATATTAAATGGAAATTATTTTCTATTCAGAAAAAAAGAGTAAGAACGAATAGTTGATTGAAATTACCTTTATTTATAATTGATTAAGAAAAACTTATTCTATACCCCAAAAAAATGCTTAAGAAAACTAAAAATACATAAGAATTAATAGACACAGCAATTCATGCACAATCATTTTGATACAATCATTCTGCATAGATTATCCACACATTGTATATTAGCCTTGAGAAATGGTTATTCATTTACAACATCATAAACAAATGCTAACAACGTATAACGATCTTCCTGTACTGTTAACCTCATTACTGTTATCTCCCAAGAGTACTCTAAAGCATCAATCACACATATTAGTGTGTAATCAGCACAAAAATCTTCTTCCATATAAAGCAAAAAGTATAAACAACAAAAAGAAAAAATAAAGAATCATACCACATAGTATAAATCTAAAAGATGTATATGCAGCGACATGTGTGTACGCACTTTAGCAAATAAAGCAAACAAACCCATATGAATTCAAGCAGACCCAATTTAACTAATCTACCACACCTTTAATACGCTAACTAACAAATAACTAATTTTCCCATCAAACAACGCCCTTTGCCTCTCCCTCGTCCATTTTTTCATCCTTCTTAGACAAAGACACTCCAAACGCCATTTTCAGCCCCCTAATAAATCTCTGCCTCAAACTCCTCTTCGCTCCGCTCTGATTCCGATCATTCTCCACAACTCTCTGATCACGATAACCCGTACCCGAACTGAATGACATGGACCCTCTTTCTCCTCTGGCCACCTTGTTGACATTGTTTGTACTAAAACGACAACTAGATGACCTCCCGCGCCCTTGCTCCTTCTCCACCTCCCCTGCACCCAAGAGCTTCTTCATCCCGCTTAGTTCCGTTTCAAGGGTCTGGATCTTGGAGCTGGTGGTGTCGATGTCGGCTCGCAGCTGTGCCACCTGCCGGAGAGCCGCATCTCGCTCGAGGATAGCCCCTAGGGTGGCTGGGGACTGATCGGTTGGGTGGGTGGGGCGGAGTTGGGTGGTGGTGGTGGTGGCGGCGGCGGAGTTGAGGGCGGTGAAGATGGAGCGGTGGGTGTTGAGCTGCTCGATTAGCATGGCTTGGACGATGAAGCGTAGAGGCATATGAGGGTTCTGCACGGCGTGCATGAGTAGGGAAGATGAGAGGATGCTGCAGTCTATGGTGCTGCATATTTGGGTCTTTTGATCTTCTGAAATCTTGCCGCTGTATACCTGCATGGGTGGAAATTCAGTTATATGTGTTGTGAATCTCTTGATTAACAATTATATTTGGCACAAACTATATAATTGTGATTATATTAAATTGCATTACGTTGCCTTTACATTGCATCTAATTATACGTCACATTATGTGGTATTCAGAAGGGATGTTACGGGTTGTTGAACTATAAGAAATTTTAAGACCGATGAGCAATTTGAATTAGGTTTAATTGAGCTCATTCAAATCGAATCAAAACAAAGTTTTATTTGACAGGATGAATTTTTTAGTAGGGCGAGGTTACAAGTCGAAATTGATTACTCGGATCAATTTAGATCAAATAAACTATCTTTTTGAGGACCTTCATACCTATGACATTCTATAATGAATATGCATACATTTATTAATTACAAGTAAGAGATTAAATTTATGTTGAATTATAGAACTTTCCATTAAAGAATCACAAAAATATCATAAGCAATGATTGGAACAGTTGGTTGGCTGAGTTGGATATATATAATTATCAAATTAATGCAAGTTTATGTCATGTCAAGTTATAAACAAGGTTATTTCAATTTCAATTATGATTGAAAAATGGATTGCTTCATTTTGGATTTATTCCTGCCTTGTCTAGCTCAATTATACCAGAACTCTTTGATCGCATCGTCAGTCACTTATTGCTCATATGGGATGAAGACTTGGATGAGATCATTTGACAAATGGTATAAATGAGAAACACTACTTATGTCTACAGCTCGAGCCAAATAATATATTTCGTAATTCATTTTTCTTTTCCCTTCTGCCTCCCACAACTGAAACTCATGTAGTAGTACTGTAAGGGAACCAGACTTGATGTCTGGAGGTGTCAAGTTACCCAAAATTCTAGGGTACTTGAAACCCCCTCCAAAAAATAAGGGGTTTTACTCCCCAACTCCCAGGGATCAGAATAATGACCCAAACATAAAAGAAAATGTTAGCCAAAATTATTTTGTTTTTGGCCAGCACTAATGCAGAGGCGCGATATGGAAGAAGACAAAGAAGTTAGATGGGCTCAGGAGAGAAAGGAAGATGGATCTGGGAGTGGTAAGTAGAAATAATGGGCTTGAAGCTTGATATGATTTGAACGAGGGAAAGAGAGGGACCTGAAGTGAAACAATCGTTGATTGAAGCAGGAGTTCGTAAAATGGTAGCTTCAAGCCTTTTTTTTTTTTTTTTTTTCGGGTGCTATACTTAAGCAAAATATGGGGCGCATAAAATTATGGGTATTTTTCCAAAAAAATATGCATTTCGAAAATATGGGCCACATAAAATGGTAGCTTGAAGTCAATTTATAAATCTGACGTGTCTTAAGAAATATAACGGTTTTGCAAAATTTATTACCTTAATCAAAAATATAAAAATAATAACTTGTATTACATTTCAAAAATTTAAATACAAAATTACAAAAATTGTTGATTACAAAAATAAATAACTTACAATGGTATAAAAATATTTTTAAATAAAACAAGTTTGACTTCATTCCATAACCACTGATCAAACGAAAAGGATTGGAACTTGATTCTATTTATGTTATCTCTAAGTACATGAGTTCAGGATTTAAATTTCATTCCCAACTCCTGAATTTCCAACTACCTCGAGCTTCTTCTATCCACACTAAATTAACCCCTATTTTGGTAGTTACACAACCTATATATAAGGAATGATTTTATTCTATTCCAATTTTGCTCACCAAATAAACCCTAACAATACGTTTGTGTTGAGTTTACAAGAGGGAAAGGTAGGGAAAGGGAAGGAAAATGAGGTTAATTAACCCCTCTTTTCTTTGTTCAGGGGAAAAAAAAAGAAGGGAAAAGAGATTGGCAACCTTTTACCTCCATTCACCCTACTAACTCAATTTTTATTCCCCTCCAACTTGAAAGGGAATGAAGGGGAGGGGAAAGGAAGTGATAGTAATAATAACAAAATGCTATTTCCTTCTGCTTGTGTCCCCTTTTTTTTTAATTCAAATATCATAGAGGGCAGTCCGGTGCATAAGCATCCCGCGTTCACACAGAGTCCGGGAAAGGGCCACACCCCAATGGGTTAATTCAAATATCATATATTAATTAATCTCTATTCTCTTCCGTTTTAAATTCAAATAAAGCATGGCTACCTACCTCCCCCTTCCTTCCCCTCCCCTGCCTCTCTTATACTCAAACAATGTGTAAATATAAATAGTAGCGTTACCGGAGGAATTATTTGTGGCATGATAGACGCACACATATATGATCCAATACATTGGAGTCATTGATACAGGTCTACAACCGTCTCAAATTCACACTTATGGCCCATAGGGAATGGTCACTGTCACGAAAACTTTATTGTTGGGGGCTCGCTGTGTTAATTAAGAGTTCTTGACTAATCATGCAGAAGACACGTCGTATCATTCACATCTACACGACATTTGAAGCATTCTTTTTTCGCCTTGCATCAAAAATTAGAATTCTTTGTTTTTCTATTCCTTTATTGGTTTATTGTGCAATGTGCATAAATTACTGACATATGAAGTTTGTTCTTTTTATACAAATATTAATTAACGGCCTGTTTTTTTATGAATTAATTTTAAAATATTAATTTTAATCCACCTCAATCCATCCAAACCTATTTCAACTCACTTTTATTATTTTAATTAAGTTTAATTTACCACATAAAAAAATTCAGCCTATTTTAACCCATTTCAATTATTTCAACCTATCTTAACCTACTTCAACCTTTTACCTATTCTAATTTATCTACGAAAATACCAGGCCCTAACGCTGATAGAAGAATTTAACGCAGGTCAGCATTTTATATTTGCTAGAATCTCAATGAAATGATTGATGCAAAAGTAAAACACAGAAAAAAAAAAAAGCGAAATAAAAAAAGTGGACTTTTAATTACCAGAAAATAGAGGTCAACCACTCTATAGAGTGGGTCATGGCTTCGAGTACACCTTCTTTGCATCGAATCCACAATCACCTTAAAATCCTCCGGCGAAACCGTCTTCAATTCTTCGGCGCAACCAACAACTCCGTCGCCGCCGTCGTCGCTACCGTCGTCATCCTCCAGGTAGAACAGCGCTTCAATGCATCGACTCGCCAGAAACGCCGTCTGCTCCGCCTCGGGAAGCAGCGGCAAGCACGATCGGAAAACGCTGCAGACGAAGTCCCTGTTTGGGGCCACCACCATGCTGAAGTAGGATTCCGTCCGGTGGCGGAGGCTATCACCGTCTTCATCGCCGCCGTCGATCTTTAGGAGCTCCGCCGCCGTCCGAAGGGCCGCCACATTGAGCGGCGTTATCACGGCGTGGCCGCTGTAGCAAAAATCGGCGATTTGTTTGAATGTGTCTGGTGTTATCTTTAACGGTGGAGATAATGTGAATTCTGACACTCCGATTAATTGGCGCTTCAAGTAACTGCTCTTTGAGATTAAGGGCTCCTGTGAATCAAATTGAAGTATTTAATTATGCCATTAAATATCGAATTTATCGTTGTATTTATTGATGAATTTATATACTTTGAAATCTAACCTACCTGTTCTATTTGGTCCCACTGCTTGATTTGTTTACATTACATTTAATTCAGAAAATATTTGCAAAAACCGTAGATTATGGGATAAATGAACAGTTTTTTTTTTTTTTTTTTTTTTGGGGGAGGGTTTTGAAATGTTTATAGGGCTCCAATTTAAATTGTAGAGTCCTACACTAGAGACTCTAGGATGTGGGAAAGTGTAGAGGTGAATGGCAATGCCTAATGACCATAATCTAATTGTTCAGCCGTGTCTCAGGCTTGTGACATTTCGTATCCTATCCAATTGCTACGTTTAATCCTTTAAGCACGAGTAGTAGATCAAGAAAGAGAATCTAGATCATGCATAAAAAATAATAAAGTACCTTATGCAAATGAAAACATGTTCCTTGAACGAGTATTTTGACATCTGGTCTCCTTCCGGTTGCCGCAGTCCTTCATTATACATTGACAGATATAAATTAGAAAAACAAAATAGAAGCCCCCCCCCCCCCCCCCCAAAAAACCCCCATTCAGGCAAAAATTAGGGTTATTAGAGAATGTGCGATAGTGAAATTGGAGAGACATACCAAGCATCTACGCAAGATTGAAGAGGAGATGAACAAGAGGATAGAGGAGCTGAAGAGAGAGACTGAAGATCATCAGTCTCTTCTTCAAAGATGGTCTCAACCACCCCTAAATGATCTCCGAATCCGTTCATGTTAAATATTTCTTCTTCGAATAATCTTCTCCTCCATGGAGTACAACCCAGAAACAATAAGATAGAAATTAAAACAAAAGAGAAAAAAAAAAAAAAAAAGAAGAAAGATGGTAGTAGTCGCAGATCAGATACAGCTTTTCAATCCCAGAAATTCAAAGCTCTCTTTTCCCTCATCTATGAGTTAATGCTCTGTATCGTACAGGACTTTATATTAATTACTCTGTGCTGAAATACTGAGAGAGTGATAAATTGCTTGCCCGTTATATATAGAATTTGGTGGCACTCGGTATTTACTGCCTTTTCCTCTCTTGTGAGAGTCATAAATGTCAAAGGCCTCTCATTGGTGCTAAGATTGAAAAACACAAAATACTAGGATTTATATCTGAAATTCTCAATTGGGCATTAGTTAGTTCGACTAGACCGACCGGTAAGCTATCCAAAAAACAAAGTCTAAAATTTTGAATTATAATCTCGTCACACACGACAATACTATATTTTTTGGACGTGAGTACAAGGGAAAAAATGAAGTTAAAAAAAAGTACTTTATAAGGTATTTCCGTAACTTTGTTAAATTTGTAAACAAACGGGTTTGGGTCATTTTCTTTTCTTTTTTTTTTGGGTAGCAAAGATTCTCTAAGTTTGGTACATTGGGACTTGTTTTGGTGAGAAGAATTAGTAAAAACAAAGCGATTTGGCAAGACAGGGAAGGAATAGTAGATTTGGAAGGAATTTAAACCCAAAAAATGTGTCCAAATTACAAAGGAACACTAAAGAAGGACAAAGTGATATCTTCTTGTTTGGAAAATCTGAAACGACATGTCATGGAAAAATAATGCTGATGGGCAGTCCATGCATGCTAAGTCCATGCAATTATCACACCAATGATTCAATTGTGAGGAATTCTTGCAGTATCTCGAATGAGCTTAACGGCAATGAAATTAGGTGAAGCTCAATCGTCATGGAAGATTGATTTGTTGACTTATCTGGTGCTTTTATTTGGATGCCATTTTCCTCATTTTGTTTCCCTTTCTGTGAAATTTGTTTCCTTTGTGTTTACCCTGCCACTGTTCATTGATTGATCTTTTTTTTTTTTTTTAAAAACAAGGATAAATGGTAAAATGAAAGTTAAGCGTCTCTTCTCAGAAGAGTACGCCCAACAGTATCATCAAAGATAATTTGCCGAAGAAGTCGAGAGAAATAACAATTTGATGAGTAGAAATCCGTAATGAAATGACCAAATTTTGATAGTCAAACTACTGCCATATTTACCTCCCGAAAATTATGGTGGATAGTAGTCTATATATCTTGATTTATTCATATTTGAACATCTTTGATTCGTCATTGTTCATTGATTCGCCAATATATTCTAGAACCCTTTCCCCTTTATCCTTTGTTCATGTGAACCATTTTTTTAAGCAAAATTTTTAAATGCAACTTGTTTCACAGATTTAATATTTTCCTAATTATGTACCGTATGCATTTCTTATATATATATATATATATATATATATATATATATATATATATATATATATATATATATATGTATATATGTGTGTGTGAGGACACATTATACACAAATTTAAAAAATTAACACTTTACTTAGGTGTTGCCATATCATATATAAATTCATAAAACATTGATAGTATTATTAATGTAGTACCAACTATTAACTTAGGACCATAACGTACAATTTATTTGCGTCTCTTTTTAATCCCAAATTTGAATAATTTCTTTTCTCCGCCGGTAAAAATTTATCAATCAATATGAATCATGATGAATTTTTATGACTTTAATGTAATTTCATTTTTTTTTGGGTGCTGAAGAGGGGCCAAGTCCCAACCGTAACTTTTATTGTTTCACAACTAGTCTAGGGGATTTCACCCCAGCGTGATCTGCATACAATGAAGTAAGGACCTCCCTAGGAGGTTGTTAAAAAAGATAAACTCACAATTTGGTTCCATACACCCTGATTGGCCAACGCATCTGCAACCTGGTTTGCTTCCCGATAGCAATGGGAGATTACCACCTCTTGGTCTGGCGACTTGACCAACCCTTTGCATTTTTCAATAATCGTGTAATGCCTAGCATTGCCTTCCATCCTTCCCTTGAGTAGCCCCACTATCGTGATGGAGTTTACATTCACCACAAGTTTCTTAAAACCTCTCTCCTTAGCAAGTAGCAAGCCACGAAGTATTGCACGCAACTCTGCTCTCATTGAGGAACAAATTCCCATTTTTTCGGCAAACCCGCCTAGCCACTCCCCTTTCCATTTACGAAATACGCCTCCTTCTCCCGCCATGCCAGGGTTCCTACGCGAAGCTCCATCGGTGTTCAGTGCTACCCAGCCATACGGAGGTGTTTCCCAGCCCACAAGAATTTTCTGGCGGCGTTGTTTGGGCTGCCCCTGCCAAACTTCCACCGCTGACAAAGCTTTAATTGTTTCCTCAAATTTCATGGCTAGGTATCGAATTTTATCTAAAGGAATAAGAGAGGGTCTCCCGAAGCAATTCTCATTTCTCAACCACCATAGCCACTAGATAATAATGGTAAACTTTGTAGGCCAAAGGGGTTCCTGGGCCGTATGACTTATATTACAGAGAATCCAAGCCTCAAGCTCCAGGATGGGTTTGTGAATCCCTTGCCCCGCATGGTCAAAATAGTATCATATATCGTGGGCTATTGAGCAGCCCCTTAGTATATGATTGGTATCCTCCACACTGTCTGGGCAATTAAAACAGTTGGGATTTGCTGCAAATCCTCTCCTTACTCTGGTTTCATTGGACAGGATAGCTCGGTGAAGGATGAGCCAAATGAAGGCTTTCATCTTCTGAGGTGCCTTCAGCCTCCACACTATCTTCCATTTTCTGTCAGCGGTAGCCGGACACTCATCTTCCAGTATTTCGAGCTCCGTCTTGAAGGAAAATAAATCGGAGCTTGCCTTCCCCCAGAAAATTTCATCCTGAATACCTGAATCTGGATAAACTTGAATAGCTCAGATACGGTTCAACATATCTGTTGGGAGTAGTCCCTCAAATGCTCCCCACCGCCAACCCGAACCTGATTGCCAGTATTCGGCGATTGTCCGGTCTTGGGTCTCCTTCGACGCCGGCTGATTGGCCACCTCTGCCAGCGGTTGCTCAGCCACCCATCGATGTTTCCAAAATAGTGTTTGGTGATCATTCTCAATAGTGTGCATAATGCCCTTGTCTAAAATCCATTTGCTCTCACAAATTCCTTTCTATGCATTTGATGGGTTGTAACTAGTTTTGAACATATCAACATTTAGGCCCCCTTTGCAGTATTTGTGCTTCAGTACCCTTGCCCATAGCGCGTCGGGTTGCCGAATCATTCTCCAGCTCAGTTTAGCCATGGATGCCGAGTTGAGGCCCCTCATAGGCCTAATACCCAAATCTCCTGCTTGCATGGGTCTCGTGACCATGGACCAAGCTACTAAGTGCGGTTTACGCTCAGTATTTGTGCCCGCCTATAGGAAGCGGTGGATCTTTCGATCGAACTCGTCATAGATTGCTCTCGGGAGACGACAAGTGTGCATCGCATAAGTAGGTATTGAAGTGAGGGTAGACTTAATAAGCGTGACGCGCCTTGCCAATGAGAGGCACTTGGTCCTCCATCCAGTAAAACGTTTATCAACTCGATCAATAATATATTGGAATGTCGCTCTAGATACTCTCTTTGAGAGCGTGGGGACACCCAGATACTTCCCAAAATCATCTGTCATCGGCATACCAATGGACTCACTGATCCTCTCCGCTTCAGATTGACTCACATTAGATGAAAAGATAATTCGCGGTTTTTCCTGGCTTATCTTCTGGCTCGAGGCATGACAGAATAGTTGAAGGCAATCTTTAACAACACAAGCTTGTTCCACCGAGGCTTCAGCGAATAAAACCAAGTTGTCAGCAAAGATCAAGTTGGATAGCCTCGGCTCCCCACGGCCAATTGCGATTGACTTCCATTTTCCTTGGGTGACCACAGCATCGATAATGTGGACAAGTCGTTCCATACATAATACAAATAAATATGGTGAGAGCGGGTCGCCTTGTCGTATGCCTCTTGAAGGTTGAAATACTTCAGTGGGTGAGCCATTCCACAATACACTCATGGAGCATGTGGAAATACAACGGTAGATAACTTCCACAAGCAAGGGTGGGAGTTGTAGCTGAGTTAAAGTGTCTTTCAGGAAGCTCCAGCGAACCTGATCGTAGGCCTTCTCAAAATCAATTTTGATTGCCATGAAACCTTTCAAGCCTTTCTTAAGCTTCATCGAGTGCAAAACTTCTTGTATAATGATCGCGTTGTCACTTATCTGTCTATTCGGAACAAAACTGGCTCATGTTGGGGAGATTACATCGGGTAGAATCCCTTTTAAGCGCTCCACCACAACTTTGGTGGCTAATTTGTATATCACGTTGCATAGCCCAATAGGACGAAATAACGTGATTGATTGGGGCTTGTCTGTTTTGGGGATGAGGGTTAGAAAGGTTTGGTTGATGAAATTGGGCATCGCTTGGCCATTGAGAATACCCAGCACAATTCGGCTAACACTTTCTCCCACTAAGCCCCAGTATCTTTGATAAAAGAGCGCTTGGAAACCATCCGGTCCTAGCGCTTTGTAAGGGTGCATGCTTCTCAGTGCGTTCCAAACCTCAGTTGGGCTGTAGAGTTTGTTGAAGCTGTCCCGTTGATCCTTCGTAAGGATGGGAAAATGATGCTCCGTAGGTGTGAGATCAAGCGTCCTGTCACCATCTTTAGTGAACAATTCCTTGTAGTAGCCCATTACGAGGGCCTCCAAATCATCCGACTGTATAACCCAGGCTCCCTTCTTGTTTAGTATGCCCTTAATTCTATTCATCCTCCTTCTTATGATGGTGCTACGGTAGAAGTAATGGGTGTTGCGATCTCCGTCTCGGATGTACTCCATCCGTGATTTTTGAAATCAAAGCAATTCAATCTGATTGAGCACGTCATCTAGTTGCTGCCGAAGGTTCTTCTCCAATTTCAGCAAGTAGTGTGGTTCCCCATTCTGAATGCTCCTTTGGATACCTTCAAGCTGCCCCCAAATATGACGTTTCTTGCGGAACAAGTTATCAAAAACCGTTTTATTCCAGTTGCTGAGGTGGTCTGCCAGCTTTCGTAATGCTTCAATCGTCACTTCATTTGGCTCCCTGCATTGCCGTACATTAACTGTCAAATTCACGATGAAGTAACCAGGCTGCCTGGAACCTAAATGGTTTACTGCCCTTAATGAAATTAGAGAAACCTTTAGTGGAAATGAGGAGTGGCGCATGGTCCAATTGGTTACGGATTAAATGTTTGAGTCCGCCCTCTTGAAACTTTAGCCTCTAATCCATATTGCATAATGCTCGATCCAGTCTGGCGCTTTTCTAGTTTCTGGATTTATCCCACTGTCCCATGTATAACTCGGTCCCAAGAAACCATGTCGATAAGAGCGTTGTTTTCAATCCAGTGATTGAATTTAGCACAACGCCTCGCCATTTCCGGCCCGCCATGATCTTGCTCCTCCAAACTGTGAGTCTCATTAAAATCCCCGGCTAATAGCCAAAGCCTGTTATAGCTTAAAGCCCGTTTTTTCTAGTTCAACCCATAGTTCTTCTCGAGTGGTGGGGTGTGGATTAGCATATACGGTGGTAAGAATCCATTTTCTCTCCCTCCAGTTGCTACTTCAGCCAAAATAAACTGTTCATGGGTTTCTAAGATGTGGATTTGGAGTGCTTCCTTTTGTCAGATGATCCAAATGCCCCCTTGGTATCCCCGAGCGTCCACTCGAAATTGACCTGAGAGGCCAATCTTCTTGCAAACTTCATCCGCCCTAGAACCACTAACGTGGGTTTCAAGTAATACAACGGTATGAGGGCGTTGCATCCGCATATGCTTTTTTACCATATGTAAGAAATCACGACTTCCGGCACCTTGGGTGTTCCACATAAGGATTCTGGTGTCTTGCCATATCGTGTTATTGGATGAACTCATTGGGAAAAAAAAAAAAAAACAATTCTTATGAAAGCCCCTCAAGAGGGTTATAAGTCCTGCTGGGGGTCCATGGCAGACCCCAACCTTTGCTTGCTCCCATAGCTGGAGTGTTTGGTGTTGTGCCTTCTCTACCCCCTCCCATCCTTGCTTGATTGGGGATAGTTGGGCGTTGCATGGTAACTCCGTGATTCCCCCCTATGTATCCCTTTAATTCGATGTTTTTATCCGGTGGGACGTTATGGGGAAGCCTACTCTTCTCAGGCCCCTATTCCCATAATCAGGTGGAGAAAATCGGGTTGTTCCCCTCACCGTTGGGCCTGGCTGTGATCTTAGGGGGGGTTAGTGCTCTGTGGGAGACCCATTTGTTTCGGGATTGTGGTTGGGCCTTACTTAGCGGACTGGGAGAGTAGATGTGATGGGATGACCCATTTGACTACTTCGTCTATTAGGCTGACTGCCTTTCGAGTTTCCTCTTTGCAAGCTGGGCTTAGCCCACTCATGTCTGTCTAAGTGTGCTCTGAGGAATATTCTCCTTGCCCACTATATGTTCCATTACTTGCTCTGAATTATGCTCCAAAATAACGGCTTCATTCTGACTTCCATCCACTTCCCAGTTCTCCAGAGTATGGGAAGTATCTTCCTTGTCGCAAAGAAGATCCTCACCTTCCATTCCAATCTCTAACTCCACATTGAGATCAAGATTTTCGAGTGCTCTGAATCTAGACCCATGATTGTCTCCCGTGATCGCGCCTCTTTCCTTTCCCGACCCCGGATTTCTACCCGGTTGAACAGGCCTTTCCTTATTCGAGTTTATTCCCCTTTCGCTTTCTAAGATTGGAGTTGCACCGGTTTATGGCCGGTTGACATGCTTTTCCTGCCGGTTCAGACTGGGCCCCTCATTTCTCCTGCCACCACCCCGCGGTTGTTGCCTGGTGGTTCTCCTTCTTGTTGGTTTTTTGACAAGCATCCAACTTCCATAGGTATTTTCTTCCTCGAGCTTGGTTACTTTGTCGCTGGTTCGCTGCAGGGTACTGTAGAGCCTACCCCTCCATTTTTTGCTGCTCGATCCAGGGGACAGACGTCCTCCTTATGGCCCTATGTTCCACACTTGAAACATATCATCCGTAGCCCCTCATATTGAACCTTCCAGAACCTACCGTTTAACTGGAACTTGGACAGTAGCGGTTTTAGTTAAGTTCACTTCAACACTTAATCTAGTAAATTGTCCCCTTTCAATGTTTGCCGTTGTATTGTCAACCCTCCTCACCTTGCCGATCTTGCTACCTATTTTGTGAAGGAGGAAGTCCTTGTTGAAATATTCGACACTCAGTTTTGGGATGCGCACCCATGCCGTTAGGCAAGTGATGGTGTCCTCTTCCGGAATGAAATTCAAAGATCCATTCCCTTATCACTAAGTAATTATCTCCAATCATCTAGGGACCATTGGTCATCACATACTCATAGTTCTCCAGATTGGTGAAGCGAGTGACATAGTAATCGTGTCAAATGTCGATAAGCGAGAAATCCTCTCATAGTACCCATTTGGTTGTCAAGCGTCCCTTTAGTTGGAGAAATCCCATTCCCTTATCAAACAATTTGATTATCAAGGCATTTTTCCATGATTCACGTAGCATATGCTTCTCGGCAGCGGTAAGTAAAATCGTCGGGCATGTCAGGTCCTCTTCCTCAGGGGGTTCGTCATCCTTTGAGATATCACCAACCCCATCCGCCTCTCAAACTGGATTCTCCCGGGTTGCAAAGTGGAGATTCGGATTGTAACATTGGAGGTATCTCTGTACGAGATCTGTCTATTCACCCCCAATAAATCTGCGTTAAGGCATGCAGACTCCGGCACGTTAGGTGATTCTAACTCCGTTTCACGCATGATCACATCCTCCCTTGCTTCAATATCCATTGTGCCTGTTGCTGTAGATCTCTTCATCTTCTTGGTTGATCAAGAAAGTTGATCAGTTTCTTCTTGCATGTGACCACAGTCTTGCTCCTTCTCGCTCATCGCTTCTCCTCTGTATTTTTCAATTTGATTCACGTATGTAATTTCATGAATAAATAGTTTTTAACAAAAATTCAATGAATTGTTCATATAATATATATTCTATTTTGGATGTCAAATTATGATGAGGGAAAAACTAAATAGAAAGAAATAGCTATTCTACCATGTGCAATGCGCAAATTATGTAGTAGTCCTTTTAAAGACTTTACCAACTAGTCTAGTTCACACCTATAGACTCATGTTATTGTATAAGATAATTTTTAAACCCAACCTTATTTTTACGTTCCTTATTCAAAAAAAAAAAAAAGTTGAATCAGTCAAAATTATAACATATCATTAAACCTATAGATTCCGATCTACAAAACAATTGATGATGGATGTCCCCGCCCCCCCCTCCCCCAAAAAAAAAAAAGTAAACAAAAGGCTCTTGGGCCAAACCAACTTTAAAACCCATTGGTTAATCCATTAAACTTGGCGGGCCACATTCTCCCAAGCCCTCGCCTTCGTCAAATCCCAGCATCACATTCACAATCTCCCTCTCCATTATAAGAATTCTCAAACCCTAATCACTTTCCTCTCTCCTTTGCAGCCACCCACACCACAGAGAGAGAGAGAGAGAGAGAGAGAGAGGAGAGAGAAAGATGAAGTACAACCCAAGAGTCTCAAGCTCTCGCCGGAAAAGCCGGAAGGCGCACTTCACTGCGCCGTCGAGCGTCCGCCGCGTGATTATGAGCGCACCACTTTCCGGCGACCTCAGAACCAAGTACAACGTCCGTTCCATGCCGGTGCGCAAGGACGACGAGGTTCAGGTGGTCAGGGGAACCTACAAGGGTCGCGAGGGCAAAGTGGTCCAAGTGTACCGCAAGAAATGGGTCATCCATATTGAGCGGATCACCCGGGAGAAGGTAAACGGATCCACCGTCAATGTGGGAATCCACCCATCGAAGGTTGTCATCACCAAGCTCCGACTTGATAAGGATCGCAAATCGCTGCTTGATCGCAAGGCTAAGGGTCGTGCTGCTGCTGATAAGGATAAGGGGACTAAGTTCACTGCTGAGGATATTATGCAGAGTGTTGATTAAGGAAGAATTCAAGGTATTTTGAAGGGTTTTGTGAGGGTTTAATGCTTTCCGCTTTTTGTTTTTGGTTGTTGTTAGGAGAGAGAAATCAAGAAAGGAGGAGATTTTAGTGATGATGTTGAAGTTTTGTTGCTATGATGATTTTGGATTCGGGAATTTTGGGTTTTTTGTTGGACCTCCAATTTCCAAAGTAATGCCATGCATTTCTAGTGCTATTTCTATTACATTTACGTTACATGTCTGCTTTTCAAGAGATTGTATCTTTGAATTCTGCCTAATGTTTACTTTATTAGTCTGTGATAGAGGTATTGTTTTTGGTAGTTTTTATAGGATGATGGTGCTGTTTTATTGAGGTTTGATGTGAGATATACTAATGAATTGTTTTTTATGTGGAGTAATGGTGGAAAAGGTATTCTGAAATTCTAAGGTTCACGTTTGTGTTTTAGAGGTCCTCTATAGGTGTAAATTGTTTGGGAGTATGTTACACTGTAGCCATTCTGCAGACAGTGTGGAGAAAGTTGCATTTTTGGGAAGGTGTATTTTTAAGGAGATGGTGTTGGCTTCTGACATGGGATTGAAGTTCTAGATGTTGATTGGCATTGTGCTCCTTGATAAGCAGTGGAGTAAGTTGTGCGGGTGTGCCTGACGATCTTTCCCTGGGCGAAGAACTTGAGGTGTAGGAAGATGCTACTAGGAGCTAGTTTAAACAGTTCACCTATGAAAGAGGTAGTTTAAGGGGATGGTATTGGCATATGACATGGGATTGAAGTTCTAGATGGTGATTGGCATTGTGCTTCTTCATAAGCAGTGGAGTAAATCGGGGGGGGGGGGGGCTTGACAATCTTTCAGTAGGCGAAGAACTTGAGGCGTAGGAAGATGCTATTAAGAGGTAGTTTATACATTTCACCTATGAAAGAGGTAGTTTCATACATTATCAGTTGCATTTGCCTTAGCAAAGCATTGCAAATTGCAAGCCTTTCCCATCTTAGTGCTCGCTCGACCAATTCCTCATGAAGGTTGAATAATGTACCTTTATGATGCAGAATTGTGGATATTTCAACCTCCCTTCGCTCTTCACTGCTCTATCCACAAGGTAACGACAGTTGAGGTCTGGCTATTGTTAGCTCATCTCATTATCTTGGTTGGCTACTGGCTGGTTGCTTGGTGGCATTAACCTAGGCACATTTTCCTCAATGTATAGCCTCTGCCTGAAAAACTTTCTCGAAGGACGTGAGGAAGGAATGCCGAACACTTGTGAACATGATATAACCTTTGTGGACTTCTGTAGGTTTCTCCATGCTTGAGTTTTGCCATACATTGGATCCATAATATTGGGTTACGATGCTTCTAAACAAGCAAGATATAAATTGAACGGATGCTGTTGGAATTCATAAATTCAGCTACGAGTAAATGTCGAATAAATGAAAAGATAATAGGCTGCATATCGGTTATGACTGTAACAACCACTTGATAAATTTTCTTATGAATATTTGATTTCTTTGCATCTTTTTCCAAAATGAAACCCATGGGATGACTTTTAAGAATAGGATTTATACTTTATTTAGTAGCCCAATTCGATTTTCCAATGGATTATATGAAGGTCAACTAGCTTACCCGCTGATCAGATCTGAAGAAAGACGACAGATATCTGAAATTGCTCTCATGGAAGAGTAGATTTACATAAGAGAAGGGGATTTTATTCAAAATCAAGAAGTACTAAATAGAAACTTCAAAATTCTTTCAAAACACTTCGCCTCAGGGGGCTATATCTAGACGTAGCCCACAAAGTTCAATCTCCGAAGGAATGTAGCGACCTTAAAGAGGATTGAACCTGGCAAACATTACATTTAGGGCATTGGATTGAGCAATGCTCCAAGCACTGCTTTATTGTGGAAGACCATTCAATCCAACGCTGCAAACACTGCTTTATTGTGTAAGACCATTAAATTCAAAGAAATTAACAATGAACAATCAAGACAAATTGACTAAACAGTGCATCCAAAATCAACTGTATTTCTATAGTCATTCAAATAGAATGGAATCAGCAATTAAAACTTCTTCCACCTAGATGAAGCCTTGGAATTCGGAAAGGGGGGGGGGGATCTGCATTCAACAAATCTCCCATACATATAGGGAAAGAATCAAACGTTGCTAACAGTGGTCAGAATTGAATAGTAGCCATTGAATCTTCAGCTGGAAGGATTCCTACAATGTAATTGGCAAAGCTACTTATTTGACAGATCCAATGAGCAGAGCCAATGTAGAAAGAATCATATCAAATCATATTGAATTCTCCTGAGCATGTAATCACATACGTGATCAAGGCTTAAGAGCAAGCCCTAAGCCGAACCTTGGAGTTTTGTCCAAAGCCAATGTGTCAAATTCACTCGCAATAGTAAGCACAGATTTCGGAATGACCTCATGCTGCAAGAGCGCCCCGAGCTTCCATGGTTGTTCAGCTTTGCCTTGACCAAAGTCAAATGATCAATTGCATACAATCCTCCAACAGTGAAAGTGTTCTCGTTTGTGGAGAACCTTCTGCTGAATTCAGCAATTGTAGCACTTTTCTTGTGTTGATCCAAATGATGTAAATATGAGGCCTTGATAGTATCTCCCTTGTCCCCCTGTTGCATATGCATACCAAGTGTCAGACCACATCTCATCACTTCGAATGTGATACTGACTAATTTTCCCATCAATATAATACAAAATTTGGTTTAGATATCTGGATGATAACTTACAAAATAATTGCAGCACATGATTCTGGCTTGAAACACCAACGCCAGCAGTGTATTTGGTGAAGGCACCAGAAGTGGTGTCATAACCGGCTTCCACTCCGAAGGCGATGGTGGGGGTACCAAGTGTGGCAGTAACATCAACAATAGGCGATTTGCTTAAAGAAGATAGTGCTGTTGTAAAGGTAGCATGGTGATGAAAGTATTGAACTTCTAGCTGCTCACAAATGGAAAAATGCAATTAGAAGAAGGCCAAGGGAAAGCGTAATCATACTTTCAAAGGACTATACTATACTTGCCGGATGAGCAATCAGGCACTTTCAATGATGCGATAGTTTTCGTTGACGGAACAACGTCAGTGACTGTGAATGTTGTTGAGATCTGCCAATTTCAAGTGATTAACTACATGATTATCCACAAGCATGGCTTAGTCAAAACTCAAAAATCCAGGGAAAAGCATCAACCTACATTTGATTCTGTGTCAACTTTGACATCAATCACAGTGTTCTTATATTTGTACACAGCACCCACATCTCCAGTCGAAAGTCCTCCTTTCTTCACAGCAGTTGAGGTGAGTGCCTGCAGTTTTGGAAGAAAAAGACGATCAGAAATGAAATAATATATACATAACACAAGGATGTCCCATTGAATTGTCGTCCGTTCTCATGAACAATAGAAAATTGTCCCCCCTTTCTAAAAGAAAAAGAAAAAGAAATTTAATAATTTATCTGAAATTGATAGGTGGAGATCCTGTAAATAATAGAAAAAAGCATAACAGACTGATGGAGGGCCAGATTGTCCTTTCATACAAAATTATTATGTCCATCACACTATCCCAAACAACCTCATGCTTGTTGAAAGGGGAGATACTAAGTTGAAACCTCAAAACAAAGCCAATGAAGAATAACAGTTCATCTCATCTCTGGTGCTCATGCCTATTGCAAACAAGTAAACGTCAGATTCAAGTCATTGAAATATGCTGTCCTTGGGGTAAGTGGAGCCTTTAAGTTTTATTGAACATAGCACCGCCTCATCCTCTCACACAGTGAATATAAGATCAATCTAAAACTGCCCTGGCATTTATGCCTGACGGTCTCTTTATACCAATATGTCAACAGCATGGTGCATAGTTTCCAGTACTATCATCTTGCTGTGACTTGCGTGTTTGCTCCTTGCATCATCCTTATTCTCCCTGGTTTTTGCCTTTTGTTTCTCCATAATCTTCAAAGTAGATGAGTTTATAAGACAAATTACAACCTGAAGAACTCCAAGTGGATCCAGACTTAAGTGATATTCTGCCATTCTACTTTCTCCTTTCGCTTTCCTCAATTTTCATGACAAGCTAAGGCAGTTCTACAATTCCAATTTCCAATTAATGTGAATAAAATCCATACATTATTTGACACATACTTGGTGGGAAACCAGAAATCACCTGGGGGAGGGGGGGGGGGGGCGCTTAAATGGCTTGGCCAAACTCTCCAGTGTAGAATACAGGTCATTGTACCACCTAAGTTCCCAAAGAAGAAACTATGAAACAGGTCTCAATATTTAATCTCAAGATCAGTACCGCTAAGAAGCAACATGACCAACTACCCTACCAACCAATGTCCTCGACAATTCACACACTCAAATAGGTCTCACTAGCTTGGTCCACATGACACAGTCTAAGATCATTGTAAGACTGACACCATCTCACGATGAAATGCCCTCTGTTATCCATTCCCAATGATGGTCATCCTTATTAATCTAAGCTGTCCTAATAACTCCAATATTAATCCACCAAAGCCTGGGGCACCTATCACTGGATTCCCATCAGAGTATTCACAATTGTTCATATTTGGTACCTTTAATAACATCCCTTTCCCAAAAACCTCACCCAGTTTTCTTGAAATGCCTATGATCTTCAACTACCATTTCCATCTCTTGAACTACCATACCACCAACGTCCTCGACAATTCATACACAGAAATAAGGTCTCACTAGCTTGGTCCCCATGATACAGAGTCTAAGACCATTATAAGACTAACACCATCTCCATCGCACCAGTAGCGCTGCAACCGACAATACAACACTCTTTTTTGATACTATTCTAATTAACAACCCAATTAAGACAGCTGAGCAGCACAAGCTGTTGCGGATCCATAAACTGTATACCAGGGCATTCAAGGCCAACTCAAAGCTGCCTGGGATTTGATGCGTGCCCATTAACTTTCATGGGTGTCTACTATTCAAAATTTTGGAGGATTTGCTGGATGGAATTTAAGAGCACCACCCATGTTGAGAACAGGAGCTCAAATATGCAGAAGTTTATCCCATAATGCAATTGCAGAAAGGTTGGCAATGGACCATAGGTATGAAAAGTATGATTGCCTACTACTTCACAACAAAAGAAGTAGAGACAATTTAGCAAGACATTTTCTCCAATCACACATCTTTTAGGAATGTTGACGGGACCTACTTCTTTGAGCTACTCTGATAAGGAAATAATGAACTCCAAAGCCCTTCACTGCACGTACTGTTTCTTTTCAGGAAGACGCAAAAATGGTTTAGTCAACCCACCATTAATAGCTGGATTTTCCTTTGCTTATTAGAATACTTGAAGCTGTAAGTGGAATGGGGCAGACACACCACTTTTCCATATATGAAAAATAAAAAAAGGAAAAAGAAAAGCAATGATCGAGAGGAAAGTTGAGAATGGCAAACGGAGAAAAGGACTCGACCAAGTCTAGTAACCTTCTCATAGTCTTCACCCTATGTCTCACAACAAAGATTCAGAGTTCTAATTTTCTGCTAGCAATGATTTGTAGGTCCTTTGGCATAAGAGTCAACCTTAAGTTCTACTTCTAAAATCTTGCTTCATCCTGATAATAGCAAAACCTTACTGCGACTAGACGTTAAAACTCAACCCCTTTGACATTGGCACTTACAGTGAAGTATGACAAACACAATGGAAACAGCTCAGGGGTAATGAAGAGGATGAAGATTTCAAACTGATTGCGGATTTCCACAAACATTGATCACCACACATCCCATTTATCCATTGGAGCTCCAATTTGACCAGTGAAAACACTTAACAACCAAAAATCCAGGCACTAAACAACATCTGTGAACACTCAGATTAGTTTCAAAGTACTAAGTTTTGTTAGACAAGTTTTATTATATGGTTGTTAGACTAACTTTATTGTATGATGCGGAGTGTACACCAATCAAGAAGACTCAAGTCCGAAGGATGATGGTCGCTGAGATGAGAATGATTCGTTAGATGTCTAGGTACACGAGATTGGATACGATCAGAAATATAATCATTAGAGATAAAGTAAGAGTGAATTTCAAAGAGGATAAGAAGAGTGGCTAGACTTAGATATTTTGGTCACGTAAAGAGAAGGAGCGCAGATGCTCCAGTGAGAAGATGTAAAAGAATTACCCTTCCAGAGTGTAGAAGGAGTCGATGTAGACCTAGAAAGAGTTGGAATGAAGTAATTAGGCATGATGTAAAGAATTTAGGATTAATGGGGAAATGACTCCGAATAGAAAGCTATTGAGATCTAGGATTTACGATAGGAAGCTATTGAGGTGTAGGATTAAGATTGGAGATCAGAGATAGCTTGATACTCATCCGCTCCATAGATCACGAAGGCATAGAAAATGTTTATGTGTGGTTCTGGCTATTTCTTGTCATACATTTATACTTGTCTATGCTAGCGTTTATACATGTTGTTACTTAGCGTTATTCATTTATTGTGCCGGACTTATCTCATTTATTTACCTATCACTGCCGGCTGTTAGTGTTGCTAATTTTGCTTCCTTTTATATCAAAAGATTTTCAATCCTAAAACGTTTTGTCAAATTTTTTTATGGTCCATTGGAATCGAACTCTATCTCAGCAATACCCGCATATGTAAGGCTGCTTACATTTGGATCTCTTCATACCCCGGGCAAGCAGGACCTACACTGGGAGTTGTTGCTGTTATTGTTGTTGTATACTATGGCCAATTATAGCTTTTTCAGTTTTCACTATTACGTGCATTGCAACATGCGAGGTAAATCTAAGCTGAAAACATTCGAGAATCAAGACACCTACAGATATCCGGACAAAAAAACTCAATCTGGAGATCAGTTCAACTATACGTAATCATCAGCTGATGTACGGAAATTGAACACATATCGAGCCTCTATAAGATCATAAAATAAGCATATGCACTACCACATGCGGACGGAGTTTTCAACATTATACAACTTGAAACAACGCCAATGCAGCTACATATTAAACTTATCATCACAGCAATTAACCGGAATTAATCACTCAATCTGGCTCTAATCGATTATAGCTAAAATTGACAAACGGAAGGTGATAAGTCCAATGCATTAAACTAAGGCGAGATCCGAAGTCATACCACTCCAGTGTCGCTGCATGTTGAAATGGTAAATTTCTGATCCGAAATGTAATCCTTTGTGAGAAGATCTACATTTGGAAAGAATTTCAAATGATCAAACTCAAAATAGACACGAAAATCATGATTTAAAAAGCCAAAAAAAAAGGAAATTGAAATCCAAAGATGAGCGTCGGATACCTTTGGCACGCTTGCCGATGTCGGAGAAGAGGCCAGGACCGTTCACCATATTCGCCGGCCGAAGAGAGAGAGGCAAGGAGAGCGCAAGAAACAGCTGCTAATGGTGTGGTCTAGCGAATGAACGGTGACGACGACGACGACAAAGGAAAAACACAGCGATGAGAATCGCGTTGTTTGGGTCCAGAAGAATTAGAAAAACAAAGTAGAAATATTCAGTTCGCTAATCCAGTTGGCTGTGATTAGTTTACATGACTGACCCTCTATCCACCGTAGATTTATTTGAGCAAGCTTTATAAGAACCGTTAGATCCAACGGAGGCGCCTGCTTATTTCATTGTTACATTCAAGGGGGAAACAATTTCTTAAGCCCATGTTATGGAATTATTAACTCATATGTTATATTTATACGGTGTTTCAATTATGCCAAATAAAGATCATCTGATCATCATAATACACACCAAAAGAAACCTTTCATCTCAAATCTCAAGATGAAAAGGTGTTATTGCTTAACCAAAAATAGGTATTAAACTATTAATAATGTTGTCACACAGTCTTGCCCAATATTTGAGATTGAAATCCCTGTTAAATATTAAATTTCATACCATTTATTATGCTATTTTTTAATTCAAATTTACTATGCTATGACTTTAACTGCTCATTTTAATCAAACATATTAATGACGCTATTGTAAAAGTTGTCAATTGTATGTGCGAGATCTCACTGAGTTAATTCATGCAGACATTTTATGGTAAGGGCAGATTGTTTAAATCTTATTATGCGAACTATATTACATGAGTACTAAATTGTTTGCCAAATCTCATGTAGTTCATTTACAATAGTGGTGGCTACCTAGTGTGAATATGACATTAGCATTGGAGAGACTAGGAGTTTTTGTTTAAAAAAAAAAACATTTATTTGCTACTCTAAGTATAAAGATCTTGATGGACTTAACGTATACATGTTACTTGGAGGGTCGATCGTTTTATCCATGACATGAAAAGTTGAAACTATAGTGTATAATGAAACAGTGGATTCTTTAGTTTACAATCTGATTGTAGCCTAAAAGCATTCCCAACCCAAGTTCTAGTGTTTGGAACTCAAACATGCCATATCAACAAAAAGTTTTAATTTTTTGGAACTTGTATTTTATCACTATTCTAACTAATGGAACTCCAACTTAAATTACCTAATAAAATATTTTTTATGGACCCATCTTATAACACATAACTTTTTTTAACTACCTAAATAATATTTTTTATTTTAAAAAGGGAAAATAAATAAAAAATCAGAAAATGACAAAAAAAATGGAATGGGAGGGAGAATGCCAGAGCGTGTAGCCCTGCGTTTCCCCCTATGTTTTGCATGGGTGGAATTGTGAAGTTCCACTTAATGTGGCACTTGAACCCCACCCACTGGCACACTCTAAAAGACTGGTAACATCGATATCGTGACCACTATTGCAAGCATAAAGAGTCCATCAGCCATGTAAATATATGTTTACACTGCATGTTTTCCTTTTTGGCTTAATAGGTGAGGTTTACAGTACATATGTTTACATTGACGACATACTTACATATTTTTGGCATAAGAAACATTAACATATATATTAATCTCTTCTCTTTTTTTAATGATATTTTGTTAACATAGCTGCCCCATATATAAAAATATAAGGGTTATCGGATATGAATAATCTAAACTTTAGGGAGTTTAGGTGGGACAGTAATCCAAATATTAAAAATAGCTATTAGGACTTTGAATTTTGAGTGTATCTATTTTTAGTAGTCTGGAGCCACATTAGATTGTATTTTCCTAATAGTTTTCAGATGAGATTGCCTCTAAAACAATACAAATATATAAAATTCAAGTTGGCTACATCCATTCTAAAGTTCGAATTGTCTAAAAAATACTATCAAATTTAACTTTATAAATATCATTTATCCCAACTTCAATTTGTAGATGTCAAATTTAACTTGTTGAAAAGAAATCCAAATTCAACTTTTAGGACCTTCAGCTGTTTTGTAACCCGCTAATGTCTAATATATTAACATATATGCAGGCCATATCCCTTTTTCTTCTTCCTTCACAGGAGGAAACTCCCCCATAACATGGAATATAGAAGGATCGGAGCAAAGGTTGATTAAGATTAATTGAGTGGCGCAAGAATTTAAAATACCAGTTGACCAGAGTGTTTAATTCGAAGCTGATGACAAATACGTGAAGTTGATGTGGCCTTCATGAACGATCAATCAAACCCATGAAGATGCCTTACTGCGTGGTTCGCCATGTCCTCTCCAACATAGGTATGACTTGAGACTTCCCTCGTCTCCAATATTTTAGTACCAAATGGAATTGCCCAAATCCAGTGCAGGTTTTGCCTGGATTTGTATTAATAGCTAAGATCGACCATAATTCAATTATTTTGCTAAAATAAATTTATTTAATTAGTTAAGCAAGTAATGGGACAAAAAATGAATTGTTATTTGTATACATGGGTTACAAGCTAAGTGGAAATATTTTGTGAAATTGTTTTATATCAAAAAATTTACTTAAAAATTAAATTACAGTTTTTTTTTTTGGGTAGGAAATAAAATGAATTAAGATGTTGGTAGTCATGTAGCATTATTGAAACTGAGAGAATATACCTGTATATTGATATATGCACATATCTATACGTTGACATGCACATTTCACGGTTAGTTGTTGAAGCTATGCTTGCATATCAAAATTGTAATTTTCAAAACAATTAAGCATCTATTAAACTTAGAAATAATTATTTAATGACACCTTCAAAGTACCATATAATTGTTTACAAATCTTAACAACAATAACAACCGATCAGGTTAGCCTAAGGTCATATTCTTTTCGACTTATGGTAATTATCATAAGCAATTAACATAATTTAGCATGATTCAGCATAATTCAACACTGTTGATACTTATTAAAAGTACCTAGTTATAATTTCTTCACTGATTCATTATGTTTCAACAGAATATATCCTAATGGTTAAAAGTTAAAACTTAAGATTGAGGTTTTAAATATATTACATTTCAGGTTCGATTCCCCCTCCTCCTTATGTTATATTGTCCTTTGTGATTTTTACAGATCAAAATAATAATAATAATAATAATGATGATGATGATGATAGTAATAATAATAATAATATCTTAGTCCTTAAGGTTCTATCTCAAAAAAAAAAAAAAAAAAAAAACCTTAGTCCTTAAGGATTGGGCCTGCAACGTGGTCAGTACCATAGGAACACAACGAGTTCACAATTGAATTGATTCCTCACGATCTATGAAATTGCAGACATGTCCGACCTCGGTAGCAGTAGTAGTAGTCCCCATGTTTCAGATTGTTACGCGTGATAGGCTGATAGCCCTGAGACTCCCATTTTATATTTGCTAATTTTCCCTTTCTATTGACCATTGTTTGAACTGCTACTCCTTGACAAAAGATTATTCTTTCTCGGAGAGCTCACTTTTTTTAATTTCTTGATCCATTTTTCCAGGGAACCAATCAAACTTGAGTTACCAATCAGACCTTTCTTTTTTTAATATACATATAAAAAGGATAAGCTAACTTTATCCCAGCATTAAAACCGAGACTTTCATGCCATTGGCTTTGGTCTTTGTGTCTTGTGAACGCTTCACTCTAGGCATTTGCTCTATAAAAGATAACAATGTTAATAATATTTTGTTTTTCGGTGAGATCAATTTACGAAAATTTACTGTATAACCATATTATTACGTTAACATATAACTTATCAAATGATTTTTAATTGAATATCATGTTATGTGTACCATAATAATTTATCGTAAGATAGTCTTATTTAAAAGTTTTTAAATTGATCATAATTTAAAATTTAAAGTAAGGATTGTAAAAAAGTCCACACTTATCCAATGAAACTTATTAAGAAACTAAATAGCTTGAAATCGTCAGCAGAGGAAATTCTCGTAATCAAGAGGCATATTCCATGTATTGATGTATAGATTGTTCATATATGGCGATATAAATATTATTCATATGTAATTTACAGTTGCATGACACGAAGAATGTGTACAAAAAAGTATATATCACAAGAGTATTATCCTAATTATTATTGACTCTGTTCAAAAAGAATATTCATTTTTTACTTTTGGGGTTAAAGTTTGTAAACTTTTATGTTAATTTGTCAAAATATACATTGATTCACAATATATGACTACAACATATTGAAAATAATATGCAGAAAACAATAATTAAAATGTTGAATTGAGGATCACAAAATATCAAAAAAGACAACTGTTTTAAAACAATTGGGAGTACCTAACGCGTGTTAACTCTTTTAATTCGTACTTCATTTATTATTATCTCCCATTAATTAAACTTGTTATTGGGAGGATTATTATTTATTAGTGAATGAAGTGCGCAGTGAAATTGTGAAAAAATCAGCGAGAAATTCGTTCAAAAATGACCAGGAAATAAGCAGGACATCTCCCACCAAATTTCGGATCACCTCATCCATCTCTATTCTCTTGCTGCTCCTCCCAATCAAACTAAAATCCAAAAAATACCACCTTCTCCCACACCTTCCACTCTTTCTTCCCTTTTTCCTTTTTTTTTTTGAAAGAACTCTTTCTTCCCCTTTCCCCTTAAAAAAATAAATAAATAAATAATTTACGCGTAATAGTATCAAGTTTTTCCTGGGTTTTTTTTTTTTTTTCTGAGTCCACTTTTTCTGCGCCTTCTGAGAAATTCACCTTTACCACCCATTCATAAACAAATCGCATTTCACCTTTTTTTGTCTTGACGATTTCATGGTGGGCCGTACGTGGTACGTACGACGACGAAGAAGAGAGCATCAAAACGCAGAAGCTGCGTGGTTCTCTTCTACTTCTGGGTGCGATTATATATTAATGGAGATGAGGAGGTGAAGATTTTGGAGTAGCAGGGGGAAAAAAAAAATCAGTGGTTAGAGAGAGGAAGAGGAGGAGGAGGGAATGGAGAGTTTTTTGATTGAAAATTTTGAGGTGAAGCCTAAGGGATCATCCGAGGAGGTCTTAGAGAGGTGGAGGAAGCTCTGTGGCGTTGTCAAGAACCCTAAACGCAGATTTCGATTCACTGCTAACATTAGTAAGCGTTACGAAGCTGCTGCTATGCGTCGTACCAATCAGGTGACTGCTTCTTTTGATTTTGCGCCATTAGATTGGCTTCTGATTTATGCGTTTTATCGTCTGGTTTGTTGATGAATCTGTTTGCCTTGATTTGGATTTCGTATTGTCAGTTCTCATGTAGCTGATTAGCTGAATTTTAGTGTTTTTTTGGTTTTTATTTTGGTTTCGTGCATTTCGGAAACAGAGCAATATTGATGAAATGAAGATCTGTTAAGAGTTGACTTGAAAAAGTTGCGATTGACTACATATATTTCTCGTCAATTTCGTTGTTTTTGATCGTTTATGCACAGTTATGAGATTTTGATTCGTTAGATTTTGAATGTCAGGCTTTGGAGTTTAAATAAGAAGAAAGTAATGGATAATGAAACTAGTATGGAAGGAATAATCGACATTCTGTAAATAATTTTAGCGTTACATGATATTTGTTTGTTTTTCTGGTTATTTTTTGTTGATATGACTGGTTTGCAGAGGTAATTTGAGGTATAAAATTTAACTGGTGTGATTGTAACAGAAACTACGCAGAGGATTTCCCATTGTATCTGCTATGTTTCTATGTTACTGGTGAAGTCAACTGATTTTTCCATTCTCACGTTGGATTGCAGGAGAAATTGCGAGTTGCTGTTCTGGTTTCTAAAGCTGCATTTCAGTTTATCCAGGGTAAGTTTCTCTTCTTTCATTACTTAATCACTGGAGCATAAAATGGAGTTCTAAAACATTTTCATTTGAATGCTCCTCACTTGCACTCGGCCATACCCCTGTTGGAGCGTCAGTGTTAATGTTCGTATTGGACTTGAAATCAAGGGTTGAGTATACATATCTATGCCTTAGGATCAAGTGTCTCACATGGGTGCTTCAGGTGAAACAAAAAGTCTGACTTACTCGGATTTGAATTGTGATTTGCGTCGAAACTTGGAACTTCATCCAGTCGTTTGAAATCCTTGTTTGGGTGCCTGAGATATGTAGGCAATTTAAGAGGGGGGCGGGGGAGGGTACAACCCAAATTTCCCTGTTGAAATGATGCCTAATATAAAAACTCTCTTCTTTCCAAAGATTTTTCCGAAGCTGCTAAGCAGTCATAGAAGTTACGAAGGATTTTCTATATGAAGAGTTTTAAAAAGCCTTTATTTAGAAGATCTCTGTAGGTTCTGACTTGTGAAATCCCCTTCCAAACCAAACAAGGTTCAAAGTCAACTTACTGAGATCAAAATTTGTGTAGGTGTGACACTAAGTGATTATACTGTTCCTGAGGAAGTGAAAGCAGCAGGTTATGAGATATGTCCCGAGGAGTTAAGTTCAATTGTTGAAGGCCACGATATAAAGAAGCTAAAGGTTCATGGAGGCGTAAATGGCATTGCAGAAAAGCTCAAGACATCGACTGAGGATGGGCTTCCTGCAGATCAGAATGCCCTTAGCCGTAGACAAGAGATCTTTGGGATCAACAAGTTTGCTGAGAGTCAACTCCGGAGTTTTTGGGTTTTTGTTTGGGAAGCCCTTCAAGATATGACGTTGATGATACTTGGTGTTTGTGCTCTCGTCTCGCTTATAGTTGGCTTAGCTACAGAGGGTTGGCCAGCAGGGGCTCATGATGGACTTGGGATTGTAGCTTCCATTTTGCTGGTTGTGTTTGTCACAGCAACAAGTGATTATCGTCAGTCGTTGCAATTCCGGGATCTTGACAAAGAGAAGAAGAAGATATCAATTCAGGTCACAAGGAATGGTTATAGGCAGAAAATGTCTATATATGACCTACTTCCTGGTGATATTGTCCACCTATCCATCGGGGACCAAGTCCCAGCAGATGGGCTGTTTGTCACAGGATTTTCTGTGCTGATTGATGAATCAAGTTTAACAGGAGAGAGTGAACCTGTAATGGTAAGTGCCGAGAACCCTTTCCTTCTGTCTGGCACCAAGGTCCAGGATGGGTCCTGCAAGATGATGGTCACCACAGTTGGGATGAGAACCCAATGGGGCAAGTTGATGGCAACTCTTAGTGAAGGGGGAGATGATGAGACCCCTTTGCAGGTCAAATTGAATGGTGTAGCTACCATTATTGGAAAAATTGGCCTTTTCTTTGCAGTGGTGACTTTTGCAGTGCTTGTAAATGGGCTACTCACCCGCAAATGGAGAGAAGGTACTCACTGGCATTGGGCAGGGGATGAGGCAATGCAACTGTTGGAGTACTTTGCTATTGCAGTGACCATTGTTGTTGTGGCTGTCCCTGAGGGTCTGCCTTTGGCTGTGACATTGAGTCTTGCCTTTGCTATGAAGAAGATGATGAATGACAAGGCACTGGTTCGACACTTGGCAGCTTGTGAAACCATGGGCTCTTCGACAACTATCTGCAGTGACAAAACTGGGACTCTGACCACCAATCACATGACTGTAGTGAAATCCTGTATCTGCATGAATATCAAGGAAATCAGTATAGAATCTAGCTTGCGTTCTGAGTTACCTGAATCTACCCTGAAGCTTCTGCTTCAATCGATATTCTCTAACACTGGGGGAGAAGTTGTCACCACTAAACAAGGGAAGCATGAAATGTTGGGAACGCCCACTGAGGTTGCTCTGTTGGAGTTTGGCTTGTCACTCGGTGGTAATTTCCAGGCGGAGAGACAAGCATCTAAGCTTATCAAAGCTGAGCCATTCAACTCCACAAAGAAGAGAATGGGGGTAGTGTTGGAACTTCCTGATGGGGGTCTGCGGGCTCATACTAAGGGTGCATCAGAAATAGTATTGGCTGCATGTAATAAGGTGATCAATTCAAACGGAGAGGTTGTTCCCCTTGACAAAGGACTAGTGACACAGCTCGAGGATACAATCAATCAGTTTGCAGGTGAAGCTCTGCGAACCTTGTGTCTTGCATATATGGAACTAGAAAGTGGCTTCTCTCCGAAAGACCCCATTCCTACCGAAGGGTACACGTGTATAGGAATTGTGGGCATTAAAGATCCTGTGCGACCTGGTGTCAAGGAGTCTGTTGCAACCTGTCGTTCAGCAGGGATAACTGTCCGGATGGTTACAGGAGATAATATTAATACAGCCAAGGCTATTGCTAAGGAATGTGGCATTCTTACTGATGATGGTATAGCCATTGAAGGTCCTGTGTTTCGAGGGATGAAACAGGAACAATTAGATAAGATCATTCCCAAACTTCAGGTTTGTTCGGCAATTCTTATTTGCTGCTTGCTTAATGAAAGCATAAGATCAATGCACATCACTAATAACATTACTTTGTTTATAGGTGATGGCCCGATCTTCTCCCCTAGACAAACATATGCTTGTGAAGCAATTACGGACTACCTTTAATGAAGTTGTAGCTGTCACGGGTGATGGAACAAATGATGCCCCAGCTCTCCATGAAGCTGATATTGGGCTTGCGATGGGCATTGCTGGTACTGAGGTATGCATAAATCTGTAGCTCTATTTCTGTCAAACTGTTTTACTTATGATTAACTCAATTGGCATGAAAACTTCCAGGTGGCAAAAGAGAGTGCTGATGTCATAATTTTGGACGACAACTTCTCTACTATTGTTACCGTTGCAAGATGGGGGCGTTCTGTCTACATAAACATTCAAAAGTTTGTGCAGTTTCAACTGACTGTCAATATTGTTGCCTTGCTTGTTAACTTCTTTTCAGCCTGTTGGACTGGTGAGGAAGCCTATACTCTACTAGCCTCACCTGTGTTTGATATCAATGAAGGAAACAATATCAATTGCCATAGTAATTAACCTTGTGACATTGTTTATTTAGGGAGTGCTCCATTGACTGCTGTCCAACTGTTGTGGGTGAACATGATCATGGATACCCTCGGAGCACTTGCATTGGCGACTGAGCCCCCTAATGACAGGTTAATGAAACGAGCACCTGTTGGGAGGTCTGGAAGTTTCATTAGCAATGTCATGTGGAGGAATATCTTAGGGCAATCCTTCTACCAATTCATGGTGATGTGGCTTCTCCAAGCGAAGGGAAAAGAAATGTTTGGCCTTGATGGCACAGATGGTGGACTGACCTTGAATACTCTAATCTTCAACACTTTTGTTTTTTGCCAGGTAATTTACCAAGTCCATGCTGTGTTTCAGAAATTACTTTTTTGTTATTTATTTATCCAGATTTGGGGAAAATTGGCATATTTTGAATAATCTGATTTTGACTTGAACACAAATTGACCTGGCTGAATTGTGCCGACCATATTATTGACCGACTGTTTTTTGTTGTATTTCTTTGACATAGTTGTTGCACAAATTGATTGTACAGATACACACAATTTAATTTATGACCTGGCTCCAGAGTTACTTATTCTGAACCGGCTCTGATTTTTGATTACTCTTATCAACTCAGTCTGAACTGTTTTGAAATTAACCCACATAGTGACCTAGATAACCTTTTCCCCACTGTACACTGTAGTCTGTACGAATACCCCTAGTTGATAAACTGAGCATTCTTTTATTTACCCTGTTTATTCTACAATCCACATAAAGGATCTTTGACAGCATCTGATGCTTAGTTTATAAGAACTGATTCTTTTTGGGAGAAAAGCAGAATAATTTGCAAATCCTCTAGCACCTGTGCGATTGTGACTTCACTAGTGGTTCTTACAGAAAGAGACAGGACCTGATTTGGTGTTTGGTGTCTGCATGCAATCATGTAAGTTCTGTCCCGGCAACTCACTGAATGTTTTTCTGGTGACAGATTTTCAACGAAATCAGCTCCCGGGAGATGGAGCAGATAAATGTTTTCAAAGGCATTTTTGACAACTATGTATTCATTTCTGTCATTGGTTCCACGCTTATCTTCCAAATTATAATCGTGGAGTGCCTTGGTACATTTGCCAGCACTACTCCTCTGAATTGCAGGGAGTGGTGTGCTAGCATCTTGATTGGACTCCTGGGCATGCCAATTGCAGCAATCCTAAAGATGATACCTGTGTGAGACACTTTGCGCTATGTTTTTGCACTTTGTCTTCGATATAATTGCAGAAGCATTTGTTTGGGTGAACGCCCCTTGTTTCTGAATGTTGCTAACTTCATGAGCAAACGGAGATAACCGGACAAATCCTCGAGTAGCCTCAAGCTCAGGGACATTTTTTGTTTTGGATTTTCTATTTCAGATATGTTTTTGGTACTGGGTTAGGAAGTTGCCGGACTGGCGTATTAATGTAGAATGTCTGTTTTTCAGTCTCAACTAGGAAAGCAGCCTAAATTGTTGGAACACTTGAATTGTTTGTAACTAGTGTCACGATTTTATTTTACTCTTGACCTGTAAACCAGTTGATAATCTATGAGAAACACAAGCTGTTCTTTCTCAAATATTTCTCTCTGCAAGATAAGTGAGCTTGCCACTGAGAAGACAGGAATCCAAAGGAGTTACGACTGCAATATTCATTCTCTCTTTCCATACAAGCCCTTTCTGCACAGCTCCGTCTACTTGAATTGAACGAGTCTAAACAAAATAACTAACTAAATTATCTACTATTTCATTTCCCATTAAATCGAAGGTAATCAATGGTTTTGCATCTAGGTCCGATGAAAAAGCCTCTCTCTGTAATTCGAAGGCGAGACGACTATATTTGATCCCTTACACACTCGCACGTCGCCAACCAGAGCAGTGGAGCGGGGATATGATTTCTTTCTAGTGACAGAATTCACGGTAAAAAGTTTTGTGGCGCATTCACAAAGCAGGCGAAAACATTGCTCAATATTGTGATGATTGGATGCTGTCAATGTCCTTCCCCCGGCGCCCGGGCCGGTATGGGCCCATGCTGGTGGGCACCAATTTCATTCACAATGGATAAATAGTGTCATGTCACATAAATCTCAAATATTGTGAAAAAGAAAATTAAGTCAACAATCAACATAAAGCATTGTCATATGTCACATAATTCTTAATTTATATTAAAAAGATAAACAATTACGCAATTTATGAAGATTTTTATGTTTAAAAATGGACTTGAGTTAAGGGTATATGTGAAATTTAACAAAATAATATTGCTCAAAATAGTTAATTTCACCAAACATTTTTGTCAGGAATAACTAATTTGATAACTCAAATAGCTAATATAATTAGTTAATAATTCGACTAATTTAACTAACAAACAACTAATCCTAATAGTTAATAATTGATTGCCGAACAAGGCCAAAATCTCATGCATAACTTATCACAGATGCCCCTTTCTGATGACAACTCAATTAAGAGCCCCTGGTAAGTAATTCGAAAGAGAGGCGGGGGATCTCCCACACCCCATCGTCGGAAGCGATATTGTAAGGGAAACGGAATCTTCTACAATTAAAGGAAAAATTATAATCTTACAGTTTATACGTCTTATTGTAGGAACTGCAGAAAAAATTGCCAGTGATAGTAAAATAAATTTACCCCATATGGTTAAAAAAAATTACTAAAAGCTTGTTAATTCTTAGATGGATGAATAATAACCTTGCAACTCCAGAACTCCGGTCAGGTATTGTTATTTACGCAGCACACTCGTCTTATCATTTTCGTAGACCTCATAAATATATATTGATTAAATAAGTACAGCCCATCAACAACGGATCTGCCTTCTTGCCGAAAATCTCTTTTTACCCCTTTATTTACAGTTGTGAAGGATCTTAACAGGACATTTTGCACGCCTAGCCTTTTTGACAGGGTACTTAAAAAAAATATACAAGTTTCTTTCGTTCAAAAAAAACTTAAAATTTTTTAAACCAAAGGGGAGGGGGGGAGCAAATTGCGCTCTCCAAAATTTCTTATTTTCTGTAGTTAAAAAAAAAAAAAACTCTGATTTTCCAGTGAGCCAGACTTTGACCAATTTTCTTGAACAGCTTGGCCCAATGTAACGCCAGGCAACCAATCAATAATTAAATCTCTCTCTCAAGTAATGTACATCAGTGCACATTGAAAAAAAACCACACGATACCAACAAAGATAACGTACATTATTTTCATTATTGATACACCATGATCATCAAATGTAGGGAATTATATGCTTAATCAAATTAGTAACATAGAACTTTCTGTACTGAAATCAAAATGGCACGCAGAATCAAAAAGCATGCCTGCCTGCCTGCCTATCCTAAACTCTATGTCATCATCCTATTGAAATTCACAAGGTTCAGCGTGTGAACCTGCACAATGTTTTCTCAGAGGTGATAATATGGAATCAATGAATAAATATGAGATTACTCCTGATCAAACCAAGTCGCAAGTTGCCAATCTCGTCAATTGTTTCCAAAATGCCACCATCTCTTCTTCTTCTTCGTCTCACATGCAGGTAACTCTGTACATCAAACAATGGGTTTTCAGTTGTCCACAAAAATCAGCTTTAGCTTTTTCACATGGACAGAAACTTAGAACATATGAACCTCAGCACAAAGCCAACAAACACCTCCCAGATTTACCAAATTAATTTCAGAACAGCTGGGAAAAAAACCACGGGAGTTCTTAAATGAATTACAAGGATATCAAGTTGCCAACTACATGCGGTTCCTAAAGCAGAATGGTACCACATGAATGAAAACCTGGTCAAATTCAAGACAAACAGGTATGATGATTTATAATCAAATGCAAGCATATTGTACCTTTGAAGCAGGCTCTGAAAAGGTATTTCTGTGTGGTAAGCCTGTAGGTACCTTGCCTCCTCCCAAGGTAACATGTTTTTCACAGCTCAAATGACCCGGCTCCCAGCACTATATCTGATTCAAGGACCTTTCATATCTTAAAAAACAGAGGTTGGGCATTCCTTTCTGCTTCATTGGGTTTTCTTTTTTTTTTTTTTTTGGGGGGGGGGGGGTTGGGCCGGGGGTATAACAAAAAGGAAATATTGTTTACCTAGGGAATGTAAGCTACGGAAAACGAGAGAATGAAAACGCATAGCAATGAACAGAACTAATATGGCATCAGCAAGGCACGCAAGTAAACATGATCAAGGTTTGTGCATTCCAATCTTTAATCCAACAACTCAAATATAGTTGTGCATTAAAAAAAAAAAAAAACGTTCTAACACGGAAAAGTAAACACATAATCATATTTATAAAACGTACAGGAAAGAACGCCGAAAGAGCATCCTACAAAGCAGCTAATCACAACCCCCCCCCCCCAAAAAAGGCTATCAACAGAATCCATTGCATCAATCAAAAAGGAACCAAAACGAACCTCCTCTTAAAAGAATAAAGTCTTAAGTTTGTCATTTAAGCGTGCTCAATTGGGGTTTCAACTCCATCAGAGCTCCTCCTATTTCAGTCCACTCAAATAAGCCAAAACATAGCATGGAAATGGCTCAATGACACGGTACGAGAGTAAAGAATGGGTAAATAGATATAGAAAATTAGAATACTTTGATATTAAAGATCTTTTGTATATTTTATTATTTTTATAGCTTATTTTTAAGCAAATTTTAAGACAGCTAAAATAAAGATATTTAGTGATATTTTATCAAAAGTTAGTTTCCTAATATATCAGAATAATATTTGGTTATATATTTTTATCATTTCTAATTTATATCTTATCATTTAGGTTTCCTAGTACTATTAAGCCTCTTGCTTATATAAACCCCTTTATGTAATTAAAGAAGGCAAATTATGAATGAAAATGAAGTTAAATTGAGTAGTCATATTTCTCTATGTGAGAATTTTTCCTGTAGAAATTACTCTTAGAGCATCCTACAGCAATTATTCATTCATCTTTGTAGTTGTAGGAATTGCTCTTAGAGCGTCCAACGTCAATTTGGTATCAGAGCCTTTCGATTCTATTCGAGCTATTGTCAATTCTTCGTTTTGATCCTTGTTCTCATATTTCACAAGACAACCAAAAAAGAGGGAAAAAGAAAACTGGGGGCAGAAAAGTGTACTGTGACATAGCTCCATTTTCTAGATTATTTGTTTGATGTTGTTCAAATCAACCTATAGCGACGATGACTTGGTGTGATAAACACCATCGCGCCCTTTTCATGATCATACATAACAAGCCATTGCCTGGTACAACGAATGCCTTGTATCAAGTTTTCTCTCCTTACGGGGACGTAAAAAAACATAGCAAGATTTCGTACAATGCGCAATTTTTATGCTCGAGTGAATATTCATTCCCAAGAGATGCTGTGAACGCTATTTGCAAGCTTCAAGAGCGTTGAATTCATGAAGATTGCTGTGAGCTGGATCTTTATTTTGCTAGTGAGTTCATACGTGGTTGCAGGCTGTATATTCCTAGCACAGACTGGACTACAAACCCCCTAGAGCTCCTGTAATGCCTTGGCAACATTCTGCCAAAGATTGTATGGTTTCTTCGGTGAGGTCTTCCAAGAAAGAATCGATTTCTTATTTGGAAGAGACAAATATAACATGCCTAGAAACACATGAAAGGGGAGCTGTCATTGAGGAAATCATAAAGGAAACTTTCTCGATGAGCGTACAAGAGAGCATGTCCCAAGAATAGATCCAAACATGGTAACTGATATTAAGGGAAACTCTTCTTATCAGATGAACCAAGCAACAGAATGCATAGCTGATTGCATTAACTCTTTGGTTCAAGATATTACATAGGATCAAGAAAAAGTGAATGAGGACTCCAATAATATTGATAAAGGCAACCTTTCCAACATTCCAAATAACAAAGAAGAGTAGCCAAAAGATATTTCTATCATCCCAAGAATTATAGAAAATGATGATGGATTTTTCATACTTAAAAAGTTCTTTCAGAAAACTGAAGTTCATCCAATGTTCCCTTGGTTATTTGCGCTCGAGAAGATTTTGAAGCATCCAATTTGTAACAACATCAACGAAGTTGAATCAGTTCTCTCTTGCTCATTTGCAATTTGTGCTCATTTCAAAACTCTACTGGCAGGAATGCCTGCAGAGGTAAGGTTGCCTACAACTGTATCTCCCCAAACCTAGCGAAAGTGGAACCCAGATTGGAGGTTCTGTTGTTGTTGTTGTTGTTGTTGTTGTTCAAAACTCGAGGTCGAGTTTTTTTCCAGCCGGAGGAAAATGATGCAATACGAGAGTAAAGAATGGGTAAAAAGATATAGAAAATTAGAATATTTTGATATTGGAGATCTTTCGTATTTTTTTCTTATTTTCGTAGCTTATATTTAAGCATATTTTAATATAGCCAAAATAAGGATATTTAGTTTATCAAGATTTAGTTTCCTAATCCATTCTGATAATATTAGGTTATATATTTTTATCTTTTCTAGTTTATATCTTATCATTTAGGTTTCCTAATGCTAGTTAGCCTCTTAATTATATAAACTCCTTCATGTAATTAGAGAAGGCAGATTATGAATGAGAATTGAGTTAAATTGAGTAGTCATATTTCTCTATGTGAGAATTTTCCCCATAAGAATTGCTCTTAGAGATTCATACACTAATTATTTTCCTTTGTAGGAATTGCTCTTACAGTGTCCTACACCAATTATTTCTCTATGTAGGAATTGCTCTTAGAACATCATGCCATCATACATCACTCAATAAGACTATATTTGACCTTCCTTACAAGAAAAACTTTCCCACGCCAGCAATTGACACCTCATGGAACTAAGCACCAGCCAAAGATGCCCAAACAACTTAAAGCTAACTCCCAAACATTTTAAGCAATCACGCAATTGAAGAAATAGTCTATGGTTTCTAAATCCCTTTTGCACACAAAGCACCTATTAACCAACATTTCATCCCTCAATCACAAGTTACAATTTTACCTTGAGAAATGCCCCTCACAAAAAAGCACGCAAAAAAGAAACATCACTCAAATTGCTTAAGCTACGTGTGTCCGAACGAAATTCCAAAGTCCCTAAAGCCCACTTAAGGTTGCCACTCTAATCTTAGACTTGCAAACTCCTACGCTGCTACCCTCCATGAGTAGGAAAAACCAGATGTTTCACAAAGTCACCCTCAAATTTCTTATACAACCCTGAAATTCTGAGATGAGCTCTGAAAACTTTAAGTGCATGTGGGAGCTAGGCCACACAATTTTCAAAGAGCTATGAAACGTTAAGCACTTGTGAGAGCAAAGGTTGATAACCTTTTAGAGCTCCGAGATTTTGCCAAATCACTAAAATTAGTTTCAAACTTTCCATAAAATGTGAAATTAAGGTAGCCATAAAACACTTAATCACACAATAATCCAGAGTATATCGAACTATGACCATCTAATGAACTCCTAATGTCACACAATATCCAAAAAGATTGCCTCACCATTCAAGCTATCCCATCAATTCAGTCTCTTGTCCAATTTTAATTTCACAGGCTCCTCTCTCTCTTGAGAGGGGGGGGGGGGCACAAATGAGATGATTAATTCCTGTTGCATGGAGTGTTTCCTATATGGAAACATATCACACTGAATTCGACAACAAAAGTACAAGGCCACAATAAATGCAACACCACTGCAGCTTGAAGCATAGAGCCAAAAAGAAAAAAAAGATATGTTACCTCCTTGTGGATAAAGTGAGTTGTAGTGCACTTCTGCCCAAAAGCTTAGGAAGATCACTGCACCCAAACGAAGAAGAGTCTTCATGAAGAGAAAGCTGGAAAATGACATTGGCAATATGATCTATCATTTCGATTACAGTAATGGAAATTTTATGATGGCCAGGCAGGTCAGCTAGGTATATGCTTCACCATCAAATTAAGACATACTCGCCAACATCCAATTAACAGGCGAAAGACACACTCAGACAGCTCCCACCTACCCTCACATGTAATAGACTTCCAAGTCGAAAGTACTTATATTCAGTTTGATCAAAACAAGAATTCCACTTTTGGGGGGGCATGTGAGACAGTATCACAGTACCCTTGTCAGCCTTACCTACATACAGTCATCTTAATCACTGCATCCAATTACTAAAAGATAGATGAGACTTGAACCAATCTTGTAATACTACTCGCGAATGCCACAATAAGCCCTTCGAGTTCAGACTCAGAAAACTTTAACCATAAGCTTCTCACAAACCATAGTAATTGAAGAAATAAAAGAAAGCTACAAACACCACCACCACTTACAAGATCTAATGGAGAGATCCAACTTAACCCTGCAGGCAGAACAGTTGTTTCTAGGGAAGTTTTTCAGAAAAGATGAGGGTGCTTAGATCCACTTTGAATGAAAAATTTGTAAAGTTGCGAAAAATAAAATAATTCAAGAGAAAATACAAGTCAAAACAAAATCTTGAACCGCAAATAATCCACCATGACAACCAACATTTGAAACATGGATTAATTGGTGAGGAAACCATAAGCTGAAGGACTCAAGATAAAAGTAATGAAATGAAACAAGAGTGCAAATACCTAAAATGGAGCCCAATAATTGATTTGAAAAAAGGTGAAAGAGCAGACAAGCACTGCAATTTTTCATATGTAAACAGCCCCGCAATTTTTCATATGTGAACAGCCCCCCCCCTGGGTGCACGGTCATACCGATGAAGTTCCAAGATTTCTCAGTAACTCACCTCGTTTGGACTTTTGAACCCTGGGAATAATCTCCATGTAACAGGTATCCTTGAATGAAGTTATGAGAAATATTTTTACACCATACTGCACAAATAACATATCTGTCTCAGTACAGAAAATTTCCAAGAAATATACCACTTTGAGGCAAACATAAGCAATCATTTTATTTGAATAAGTGCACAACAGGAGATTTAGCATATCATTTTTTTTTTAATGAAAAACATTACTATGCAAAGACAAACAGAAAGTCGCATTGCTCTCATACCGACGCTGAGTAACAAAAAGGCAGAAAGATAACGGTGCTCAGAAACACAAATTACCCTTTATGCTTATTATTGTTCTGGTTTCCATTGGATTCTTTTGGGCTTTCTAATAACCAGAAAAAGTCTCTTCTGCTTAGAAATACAAAATAGCATACCTTGTACCATTAAAGAAACCTAAGGTACCACACTGCATTTAGGTCAATCCAAGATACTCAGGAACCTTATACTGCAAATATAATCAACACTTCTTTTTTTTGGGGGGGGGTTGTGGAGCGGTTTTTTTTTGGGGGGGGGGGGAGGTTTCCATGTAATATGAATACAAGTATACTAATCTCAAGCAAGACATAGTTTATGAGTACAACAAGGATAGGCTCAACGGATGATTTTTTTCAAAAGAACAAAGAAATGGGCCCTGAAGTTTGTCCCCCCCCCCCCCCCCCCCCCAAAAAAAAGAAACAAGAAGGCCGATACATTTATGGTTTACAGCTTTCAGAATTTAACGTTTAACAGAAATATAGCTAAGATGGAAAAGGGAGACAGGATCAAAAATCCACCATACCGAGTCAGCAGCTGCCTGCAAGGTGACATGATCCCCCCATTCACCACTCCTGTTTGCAATCACAAAAGACAAAGTACAATAAAAGTCAAGACAAAGGAAGTTTTGCAAAGGAAAACAACAATGACATCACAACAAAGGATGTTTTGCAAAGGAAAACAACAATGACATCAGCACACTATGACATGACAACACTTATAACACAAAAATAAGAGAAAGAACAATTTTGGTCTTTTCTGGTTCCTTCCGGAATTGTTCTCAAATGTTTCTCACTCCTTAAAACTTATTTCTGAAAGATTTTAAACGTCTCCCAGAAACAGCCTTTTTTTTGGGGACTGAAACTCAGATTTGTTGTAAAATAAAGAACCTCAAGCATCAAATCAAGAAGTATGCACAGGGGGGGAAAAAACAAACAGCTTTTTTAAGACAAAATAAACAAATACCATATTAAGTAATAAGTACAACCAGATGGACCAGCAGTTCTACTAAAAAGCAGAACATATCCTATCAGTACATTAATATGTGCCAATCAGTCAACGAAAAAGTTCAATCTGCAAAACAGGTCCCCTTGAATCTCTACATAATCTGATAAAGTAGCAAGAGTTGAATAGTACTTGGACATTTTCTTTAAGTATTCACCATATTCCATGGGCACGTATCCCTCATAGGACTCTGGGTGGGATTTTAGCTGAAAATACCAAAGGTGAAGTAAATGAGGATAAAAGACTATTGAATGTTCAGAAAGGAAAACTCGAGGGAACTCAAATTCCATTCTCTATGTAAACCAACCTGATTGACAACTTGTTGCCTAACAAACTTGTGATGCTCAGGAGTGCGATAAAGTTGATCTGACAAGGAACGGAACTGAGAAAATAGGATATGAGTTGAAAAGAACGAACGGCTGTAAGTAAAAAGGAACAAGTCATTGCATACAACAACTCCCAATGTGGTCCCGCTTTCCTAGGAAAATGATTGCATGTAACGCAAATGCTAAATTGCATAAAGCATATTTGCAAGAAGAATTTGGAAAAGATAATGCCATATTAACCAATGGGTTCAGGTATTTGCTTCCTTCAATAAAGAGTTACATTCACCAGATGGAGGAATGCCACCTGCATGATGACCAGCTGAGTAGTCCACAGCCAAACAAGAAGGCCAAGCTTCTGTGTGTCCAAGATTACCTATTTTATATTTTGGTTTGTCCTATTAGCATGGTCCCAATTAATAATTAATACAATGTCCAAAACCAGGGAGCATTAACCTCCACATCAATTTGAGTAAGGAAGGAAAATATTCGAACCGGACGGTAACTGATCCCATCAATATGAGTATTTTACCATGGAGGACATAAAGATGCTCTTTAGTTTTTTTACAAAGTCAAATAACACAATCATAATGGGATGGAACGAGTATTAAAGAAGGTGCAAGCTATATACTGAGTGAAGTACTACAGCTGAGCCGTTCTGGATTGGCCAATGCTCAGTTTAAACTAAGTCCAACCGATCCATGCTAGCCTGGATACTGAAAGTCCAGTCTCACATACTTCTTTTACTTTTCTTTTTTGGTTTTTCTTCCTTTTTTTGGGGAAGGGGGGAGTACCTAACTAGCCGATAATTGGGTGAGGGAATCGGGTTTTGGGGTTCAGGGTTTAGGGTTTAGGATGCAACAGCCAGTCAGGTTTTAGTCTCCACAAAGCATTCCGCTCCCCCACACCACTAGCATGGCTGACCAATCAACACTAGCAACAATACACTACAGGCCTTTGAGGGGGTTATTTAGTATCTAGGCATTCTGACAAGAAATCCACTGTGCCTTCTTCCTGTCTTTGTGCATTCATTTTACTTTTCTCCACTCCCTTTCCCCATGTTTCTTAATCAGTTCATCCCAAACCAACATTTGCTGATTGCCCAGCCCTCCACCTTTTCATTCTTGGAGTAAAAAATTTACAAGGAAATCAACAGCAAGCCCTCCTCAGCCACCAGTCCTACCTCTAACACCTGCAGTTGCCACCACAGCCGCCACAAAAGATGGAGCCGAGTGGATTAAGGCAGTGGATTCTGAATAAACCATGCTCGGCCACCGACAACATCCATCAACTGCAGCAGCAAAGAAGGCACCAACGAACCCACCTCCAGAACAAAAACTGACCATTCTAAATTTCTAATAAACTGACCCTGACTGTTGCTCTGGAACCACTATTTGAAGAATCGATCATCAGCCGTCACCCCTAAAGCCATCCTCCATCAAGACATAAACCACCCATATCTTGAAATACAATCAATGATGCTGGAGACTAACACGGTGGTAAAAGTGATGGGTCAAAAATACCCATACTGGGTACAGAAACAGACGACCAGCAAACTACTGGTGATCCCTTGGCAACCTTTTTCACATAAATTAAGAATCCTTAATAACCCTTTTAAAATTAGCCCTCAAAGTCCTTTAACATCTTGAGATGTTCTAACATATAATGAGAGAGAGGGCAGCGGAGGATGGAGGTCATGGGTAATACTAAGCTACTAACTTCCGATAATGGGCACATCAATCTGTTTGGAGGTTGGACCCAACTACCAGGGTTTCAGACCCAGAACCTTGGTGGCTGGTTACAAAACTTTAGCAGGCAGATCTAGCCTCTTTGGTAAGGGGAATGGTGGGAAAAACAAGAAAATGGAAAAGATGGAGACACGAATGGTGTTGATGGTTAATGAGTAAGGAACATGGTTGCTGTAGCTGACAGAGGAGGGTGTCAAGAGGGAGACAGGATGTTGTGGATAGTGTCGAACATACAGACAAGTTCACATCCTAACAGAGCAACATTACATTCTGAAGATAGAGACAAGAAGATAGCCCAGCAATTTAATAAATTAGATTGGACCAGTGGGTCTGCTAATCATGCCGCATATTATGGAAAGATCATGTGATACAAGAAACGAAGTTGTGTTCAGTTAAGCAACTTACTTGACAATTGCCATCCCCTTGAACCTTCCGCTCAACCAGTTCATACAACTGCAATCTAATTAAGAGTGGTAAGTGTTATCAAAGTCATAGCAGGAATAATTCAATTGGGAATATTAAGAATGAAGAATCAATAATAGGCAACAAAGCACATTATTATCATCCAGAAAAGTACCCTAACGCCACTGCCCACCAATCACCATCCCATCACCTGAAAAATGGGTCTCAAACACTGGTGCAGATTCTTTTCCAACTTATCCATTTCTTAAACATTTAGCTTTTAGGTCGAATAAGGTGCCATAAAAATAGGCTGGATTAAACTTCTATGTAAACCGCCCTTGAAGAAAAAGAGACACACAAACCTTCTTCGTAAAATAGATGATGGAGAAGCTTTCCAACAAAGGTAAACCTTCTTAAGCTCAATTTCAATTTATCCTAGAAACCTGAAGGCAACATAGGACACCAAGTACCTTATGTCCAACAAGCCACTTCGAGGATGGATAAATTAATCCTTTGCCCAAGAACACCTAATATTTACTTCCTCAATCATAACAAGACAATATTCTTAAGTCTACTGATCTAATAATGATTACTATCCCAAGACTGAAGAAGAAAGCTCTGTTCTTTTGAGCTCATCCTCCTTTTCCCTGCTGTAAATATTTCACAAAGACAATTTTTCTTTTTTGGGTGGCGGGGGGGGCGCAAAGAAGGGAAAAAATGGGAGATGACAGAAACCATAGTGTTGGATCTATAAACCCAGAACCATGGTGTAACTGTAACATAATCTGATTTGGGCATATCCAACAACATACACAGTGCAGTATGCACCTTCAGTGTGGTGGCTGTACATCTAATAATTTGGGAAGGTATTAAAAGCATTGGACATTGATCACAATGTCCGTCTCACTTAGGTTCAACTTTCGAAAAAACAGCCAGGGAGAAAAGCACAGGCCAGAAACCCTACAGCTTATTGACACTGTTCTGTAGCAGCAAAGTCTTGGAATAGCCCTCTAAAATGAGCAAATTGTCCAAGGTTTTCAGCAAATACTGCCATCAATGGCAGCAATAGAGTCAGGTCTAGTGATGTTGTTGGAGATGGTAGGCCAGAAATGACAGTCTAAAGCAATCGTCTAAAAGTATGACAATCTACTTCACACTCACACTTATTATATGAGACCATAGATCAATAATGAAGGGCAGTCCTAAGTCACCTTTTTTAAGTCGAAACCCATTTTGGATCCATGGTGAATCTCTTCTATACAGGAAACACTCTCAACAAAAAATATATTCTATTTTTTGGATGCATAAGTCTATTTTTTTGGATGCTCATAGTTGCTTTATAAGTGCTAACTGGGCATTCGTTCCATTTCTTGGCACATAAAATATATTCTATTTTCATTATCCAAAAAGAAAGCTATGTCAATAGATCAATACAGAAAGTGCCACACTGAACAAGGCTAATTTTTGATGATGGCATATAGAGAGAAGGGGGTTGGGGGGAACAGGTATAATTAAGAGATAGCTACCTATCTAACAGTCTTTGATGATCTGAAGTTGCCTCATCCATCGAAGGTATCTCCCCATTAATTTTGGGAACATGCTGCACTCAGAACAGTGGATATAACTAGATCATTTACTCTAAAACCTCTGAATAAAAGTATGATCACATTTTATCAAAATGTTGGTTCCATGAATCTCATATGTAAGAAGATCTTCTGACACAGACCATAACTATCATATGGCAGAAGTAACAAGTAAAGCATCGACTAGAGTGACAATTGGCAGAATAATTTTTTCATATGTATTAAGAGACAGAGCAGAACATAAAAAGGCTCCCTGTAGAATTTCACTGATGTCAGTGCACATGGCATTGGAAATAGGTATGAAAATAATTAGGAGTTCATTCAGAAAATTCAAAATGGTATCATAAGCAGACAGGATGAAAGATCATATCAAACTATACAGGCTTGACAAAATACTATTCCAAAGCAGGACCCAAGTTTGTTAGGTACCAGGCCACATATATATCAGACACCCTAGCTGCTAATTTTGGCAAGGTGGACTCTAGAGTTTGGTGGCTGCTATTGTCATTGTCAATCCGGCTAGAAAGAAATAATGATGTTGAGATTAGTATGAACTAATAGACTGACAGGTGAGGTCTTGAAGAGTTCTCACCTACACGAAAAGTGACTTCCTTTGTGTACTTAAAGCAATGAACAACAAGTTCAACTCACCCACGGAAGAGACTAATCTCAATATGATGGATACTTTTTAATGATTAACAAATGTAATTAAGAGCACCAAGAAAGGGTAAAATAGTCATCAATCAAGGGATGTCACTTACTGGCACAGGAACCATTTGGTCCAGTCTTTTGCCCAATTCTCCATCAAATGTAGACTCATCTGTTAATTCCAAACAATAAGAATAATCTTCACCATCATATGGTCTCTCTCCAGGGCTAGAGCATGAACTAGAGTGTCCTGTATCATTTGTATCCTCGTGGCCATCCCTGTGTGCTGCAATTGAATAGTATGCACATGAAAAAGAAAGAAATATACAAAAAGACAAAGTCAAATAATAAATATAGTACCAGGACAGCAATTTGGGGAAGCAGGTGCTCGCCAATCTGATGAGACATTGGATGAATGAAACTGCTCCCCTTCTACACGTGATGATTGAGCTGCATCACCAACTGTCAACTGTGAAAATTCTTCTTGCAGAGTATGAGCAATCATAGCATCATTTTCTACATAGTTACAATCAGAATTACACTCGGCGTTATAGTTGTACTCTCTCGTATATTGGCCATGATAGGTGTTTCCATCTTCGTGATTGTAGCCACATCCATAACTAGAATCAAAAAGTGAGCCAAAATCAAGAAGATTTAATCCCCATTTGATTACATCTGGATCTTGCTCATTCGCAGTCATCTTCTAGAAATACTTTGTCCTGAAACGTATAAACCATCAAAGTAAAGCAGAGTCATATTCCAGCAGTTTTCCATACATAGAAACTTTTGAAGTACAGTAAGGAAAGTTCCTTCACATCCTCTTCCATGTGCTACCAAAATAGGATCCAAAAAGACACATTATACATGAAATTCAATCATAAATACATCCATGACACATTTAATCTGCCATGTGAGCAACTCTCGATCATTTTAAAACAAGTGTGTTTTGCCCTCATCTTTGAAGGTAATCCAATTATCCATCCAAAATCCAGTTCATCCATTTTCCACATTATCTCTTCCTATGGCTATGATAGCCAATAAAGTATTTGAAAGTTTTAAGACTAAATTTGCTGTATTAATCCCAGGTAGATGGGGAAAAGATAATGCGCCATGCAATCATGCAGGGTAGCCGTCTTCAGTAGGAATTCAGCAAAATTCACACTTTCATTTACCCCACTCAACTACTGTATCTTAGAATCGCACCCAACCAAACAAAACAAAAAAAGGACTGCATCTTGATAGCAGTTAATTCCAAATTCTAACGAACAGCAACTTTCTTTAAAAGGCTCCATTGATCGATCAATCACATAAATTAAGCAAAGTTACAAATAAGTTTGATGATTAAAAGTGACAACAACTTGATCGAAGAAAAAATACCATCTTGGAGAACTAAAACCAACTAATCAAGATGAAAAGAATCTCAAATAAAATTTCAGTGAAACTGTATGAACTACAACAGAACGTAAGAATTAAGAAAGCGCGATTGAATCGAATTATACAACCTTTGAGTTCAAGAATGAAAAGCAAATCGAATGTAAAATCAACAAGAAAGTGAATCAAAATGATAAGTAGCGCCCTCAAAACGAAAATTTTTAAAAAGGGGGCAAACTCGAATTGTTGATGCACAGACCTGGGCAGGTGGAAGTCCTAGAGTTGAATTGAAGAGGTGATCGGAGAAGGTGATCGGCGAGGAAGATGTGGGGTTTCGAACGGGAAAACCAGGAGGAAGGAAGAAGAGAAAAGTATGGGCTTGGAATTGGAGTTGGAGTAACGATTGAGAAAACTGAAAACCAGTTGGGAAATGGAGATGGACTCGGGAACGTCTTTCTTACCCATTTCCCAACCTAATCACCGACCATGACGGATTTCATCACATCTGGTCACCGGTTCGAACGTCCCGTTGGGCCAATTTCGCATTTTGCTTGCAATTTTCGACTAATGAAATTGGCTGCCCTTTTTTTACCTTCTTGATTGATGATTAGAAAAATGAGGGAGTTGTTTGATACAGGACTTTGGAAGAACTCATTCCAATAGTTAGCTCAAGAGTTGGGAGAACCCAAAACTTATATAAACTCCACATCAACCTTTTATATGATCAATGTGGGACTTAAGTCCCACACCTTGCAATTGAACCATAACATTTCACCACGCTGCGCAGTACAGGCACCTGCAGACGGGCCGTGTGCTAAGACCTTTCTAGTAAGGGCGAACACTGCAATACCGGCGTCACCACCTACTGTTGGGTTGGCTGTGCGGTAGAATCATTCTAGCGTCACCACCCAAGGTGCGAGGGCACAAGACATGGGGTTGGCTCTGATACAAATTTATACAGGACTTTGGAATAACCAATCCCAAAAGTTAGTTCGAGGGTTGGGAGAATCCAAAGCTTATATAAACCCACATCAACCCTCATATAATCGATATGGAACTCAAGTCTCATACCTTCCAATTGGACTATAACATTGTTAAAAAAAAGAAAAGAAAAATGAGGGAGGACCCCTCATCGCCGTTTATGCTTCATTCAGGATATATAAACCTGAATCGTAGAAACTCTCCAATTGATGTGCACAACACTTGATATGTGGATAAACTCGGGTTTGCGACAGCCTAAGGGCTTGGAGTGAGACGAGCACCTGTTCTTGAGAAGAGGATGAAAATTGATTAAATGTGTAAGCTTATCTAAGTAAGAGCTCAATTACTCAGGCGATATCATTGTGATAGAACCATTAATTATGCAATATTAAAAACAAGTATATTATCTATTTTTTGAAACAATAGCATTGTTCTAAGGTTTTTTTTTTTATGCTTTTTTTTTTACAAGACTCAACATCAAACTTTATTTATATTGATCAAATAAAACCAGTTCTTGAATACAAGAGATATCTCCTCCAACCAAGTCTGAAAATCATCCATTTCTAAGGACTGTTTGACTACTTTATAAGCTACTTTATCGGTTGATCCTCTAATATGATTCAATGAAAATACATTTAAACAAAGTCTAGTTATAGTAATATCATGAACTATCCATAGAAAGCTTGTAACTGGTTGCTTCATCTCATGGACAAATTTGACGACTTTTGACTTCCGAATTGTCTGTCACGAGGTACCCTCCTTCAAACACAATGTCTCTGCAACCTTGATGTCATAAGCACAATTTAATTTCTTCATAAAACATGCCATCACCTGTCCCTTATCAAGTTATCATTTATTCATAAAACATTGTTCTAAGTTGACAGGCCCCAATATTGCATCACACTTTTCTGTTCAAATATGTTCTAAGTTGAACATAGCCTAACGACCAAAGCCAAAGCCATGGCTAAATTGACAGCAGGCTTGGACCGTCTATCGACAGTCATACGTTTACCGACAACCTTTTCCAAGAGGGACGCGTTTTCGCCCGGCACCGCGGGAGTCCACTCAAAACGCAGGTTGGAAGCTGAGAGGAACCCCAAGATGGAACAAACAACACCGTAATTGCAATACCTCCAAATGGACGAAATCCAACACGTCCTTCTCTTCCTTCGTAGCTTTGCATAATGGTAAGTTCGCTCTCTAGTTATTGCCGCCTTCCTTTAATTTCAGGTCAAATTCAGTTACCCAGGAAATCAATTTGTAATGCGCTTGTTGGAGCCATCTCCATGTTCGCTTCTCGTTGATCCCAGCATTTCCCCTTCGGCCATCATTGTTCTACATTGATATAGACAGAGGGAGGAGTCTGGATAGCGGGGAATACTATTCAAAAAGGGATCGAATCTTCACATCAAACCCTAACAATTAATTTTGTCATTCTGGGCATCTTATGTGATCCAGAAATGTCCTAATAATTTTTGTTATTGATCTTGATTTATCTGGGCATCCTTGCAAGGCGTTAAAGATCGAAAATGGATAGATTTCATTGAAATTTGAAATTAGAAAAAAGGGGGGGTTCATTTGACTCATTTACCTAAAATATTTGTACACGCTGCTCAAAGGCCAGATCTCAATTAACCCCTGCGACTAAGGATCTATGAGTGTGCCTGTTTGATCAAGCTTGCAGAGCTGATGTTGTCGTTCATAGGGATTCTGGTGGCAATTTTTTTTGCCCATGTGAGTATTTTGGTATGATCTTCCTAATCCTTTTAAAGTTATAAGTGAGATTAGATTATCATCCAGCAAATTATGAACAATGTTGGTCGTTACTTGTTAGCATGTTTTGATCCTACAGGATTAAGGAGTGGAAGGATTGAACATAAAAATGAATGTGTTATGCCATGTGTTTTTGATTTGATTCAGTAGTGGTTATCTTCATTTTGGTTGATGTTAATACCCTGAAGTTTGAACTTGCAATAGATCATTTTGAGATGTTCTAACTTTTAAGGAAATTTAGGATATAACATGAAATTTATAAGAGGTGATTTAAATTATGAGAGGAAATAGAGAAAGCAATACATTCATATTTCTTAGGCCTCTAATGAACATGATTATTGGTTGACAGGGTATGGCTTCTCATCTAATCAAACGCATGTTGAGGCGATCAAAATGTAGAGATGGACGACTATCTATCTCAATCTGTGGGGTTCCTCATGTTGGAGCTCGGATTTTCATCAGATTCCTCTACTCCTCATGATACTTGTTCGTATTATTGTGAATGTAAAGGTTCCTTCCAAGGTATGTGATGTAATCAAATGCTAAATTTTTCACTCCCTATCTCACAGCCATGATCTGGAAGAGATGAAAGAATATGTGTTGCATCTTTTGGTAATTTCCCATGTGTTTGCGGTTCCTTACTTAAAGACTGAATCCGAGGCACAGCTAGAAAATGACTTATTCAGCTTGGAGACTGTCATTGATGTGTTCCAGCTTGCTCTTCTCTGTGATGCCTCAAGGCTCGCCGTCATTTGCCGCCGTATGACCTCAGACAACTTCAAGGATGTCTCAAGTACTGAAGGTTGGAGAGTCATGAAGGAGGCACATCCGGTTTTAGAAAGACAGATCCTAGAGGCTGTGGTTGATGCTAATGCTGTGAGTATTTTCATCATTATCATTTACCAAGTTCCCGTTACAAGATATGTTCACTAGGAATCAGGGGCAAAGGGAGCGTGGTGTTAATAGAGTCAACTGACACCCCTTCCTCCAAGGAAAAAAATAGTATGTGGCAAAACTAAGCGAAGCATCCTTAAATAAAAAATGTGGCAAATAGTCACACAGGGGATGCGCCCAGCCTAGTGGTTGGAGCGCCTCTTATTGTTTACTCATTCTGCACGTTGTGGGTTTGAATCTTGCTTAGATTTATCATCTCTTCAATTTTTTATTTTAATTTTTGGTCAGCAGCATCTCTACAAATTTGAAGTTTAAAGTTTACTAATATTAGTTTAGTACTTTAATTGACTTTAATTTGTTATTCAATCCTTTAATTTATAGATTAATTTGTTTTAGTTTAATTTATGAGTTTAATTTGCCAATTTCAATTCTAAAAATTTTTAATTTGTGGCTTAATTTCAATTCTAGGCCAAAATGTATAGATATTTGAAAAATATAGCACTTTAGTTGTCCTCAATAGTTCAATTTGTTGATTAATTCTTTAATTTGAGGTGAATTTGCTTTTTTAGTTTTGATTTATGAGTTTAATTTGCCAATTTTAATTCTAAAGTTGTTTAATTCATAGTTTAATTTAAATTCTAGCCCGAAATGCATAGATACTTCAAAAAGATAACCAAAGAATTACCATGCCCTTCAAGTTTTAAATTCGAAAACTCATCATTGAAAGAAAAAGATGGGAACAATGTCACTCAACCACAAGCACCAACTTATTTCCGACCCCCCTTCCTCAAATTCCTAACTTCGCACTACTAGGAATAGCCTCTATGCTTGTCAAGGGTAAGGTGCTGAATATATAGGGCTCTCCATGACTTGTTTCATTGATATCTAGGCTGCGTGGTGGTGGTTTGGCAATAAAACTTTTCATTTTGAACTTACAGAGGCAAAGGAGCTGGTGAAAAAGAGCAATGAGGGGAAGATGTCTATCCAATTGTTTGAGGCTACGGGGTTGTGCTCATTGCAAGAGGGTTCCATTGTGCAGGTAATTTAATGACTCTTGTTTGTCTAATAGTCAAATCCATTTCTTAGAAGAAGTTTCAAAATTAGTAGTTGCAAATCGAAACAATTAGTTCTTATCCTCATAACATTGACTTTAGTGCCAAATTTGACACCCTATATGGATCCCAATTCCCAACATGGTGAGATCCCATGAGGCCAACATATATGTGGTCTTATCCCTTGACATAAGATATGAGATATACTGTTTCATAAAAGACACTTGGGTTCCATATGAATGTCCTAAATCTCGAATACCTTTTTATTGATCGATGAAATGTTCGATTGGTTTTAGAAGCGTCAAGGAAAGGAGTGCAAAACACAACAGAAAGGAAGAGATGAGGTTGAAGATATCGAGATCGAAGACCATCTCTGGGTCGCCATCTTTTTCCTTAATTAGTTGCAAGCTCTTCTTGAGGCTTGAATCTTGGTATGGCAGGTTGCCTCATTTCCAATTCAGTTACTTAAGTGCATATTAACGTATCTAGATTTAGGTATATACAGTAAGAGTAGTGTATATTAGCTCTTCTTGAGGCTTTAATCTTGGTGTACCAGGAAGCTCTGTTTGAATGTTTTGAGTGAACAGAGCTTCTCCTGCTTTGTTTTCCCTTATCCTTAGCTTGTAGAGGATGAGGAGTTTGGTTCCATTAGTGTGTTGTACTAATGAATACTAATCAAGAGCTTTGTGTGTTTTTTATGCATATAATCTCAACTCGCTTCAGTTCTTGTAATCTCAAATGCAGAGCAATGCATAAGGATGACTCTTTCCTTTGAGGTGCCATTAGTGCAATGTAAGAACAAGATTTCTTTTTTTTTGGGGGGGGGGGGTTGTAAATAAGGTTCGACCATTTGGGTGGGATACTTTATCCATCACTATGAATCTCAAATTTAGCCACTCAAATTTGAAACAAACATTTTGGAATCAAGTAAACTCTTCATTGTCAAATCCAAACAACTAAAAAAATTGTCACCAAGTTTTAAAGTTTTCAAGAATATATTTGTAACTTTTTTAAAACAAAAATAAGCATTCAACTTGTACGGAAGAAGCCGCAAGTAAAACCTTACTATTTGAAAGGTAAATACTCCACTATTTGCACAATTCCTCAAAAATAGATTTATAATATTATTCTTCTAGCATTTCCATTCTTATTTCTTTTTACCATTCCTATATGCACAACACTGCACAACAATTTAAAAAAAAATTCAAACCTGACCTAAAAGAAAGTGAAATTTCAAATATTTGAGCCTAATTTTTACTAAATAAAACTCGTGTCGCTTTAACCTTTCTCCTTTATTCTCAATAATTTGTCCTGAGGAAAACTAGTGAACGGTGAGCTCAATCTGTTGGAAAAAATGCTATTGTTTTTTTCCTCTCCTTTGCACATATTATTGAAAAGAGAGGGGGGGGGGGGGGGGCCCCGAAATCAAAGCGCTGAATGACATTTCCTACGTTCCATTATCAACAACAATTAACCCATAAAGGTGAGTTTATCAAAATTAAAAAATCTTACCGGATAATTAGTTCCCGCCTATCAACAAACACTTCGTCGCAGACCCAGCCTTGGGAAATTATCATCACTAATTTCGGAGTGAGGAGATCCTAATTCCACTGATCTACTATGATTACCGTACGAGTAAGTTTCTCAATTTTTCAATCAGATTCAGCCACTTTCAAGATCAAAATTGCCGATTAAACTTGGAGTACATGTGGGCATCATCACTCTTTAGCCTTAGTTTTGATTGTGACTGCAATTTCGTTTGTATTTGTGCTCGTGATCGCTTTGATTGTGATTGTAATTTCGTTTGATGTGAATCGAATGCGACTTTCGTGGATTCTTCTTCTGTAGTTTCGCTTCTTTGAGGAAATGATTTGGCTTTGCTTGGTGCTGCCATTTTCAGAGTTTGTTGGTGTTAGCTGCTGTCAACTAAGAATCAGAAGTCATGATAATGACCTTGCATTTTTAATCAGTGTTCATCGCTTTCGACTATCACACTGCACAGAGCTTCATAAGAGAGTACAAAATGTACGAACTTCTGCATAATATTATTGGTATAATAGTTAAAAAATTTGAAAACAAAAATATATATGTAACAGCAAGCCATTTTACATGGAATTTGAGACAAAAAATTTTCCCTTCTTAAATCTGGCGTGTAGTAGACTAAGTTGAATGTAGTATATTTCTTCTCCTAGTGCTGAAAATATGGCATTCTTGTTAGAGCCTTCGTGCTGGATATTCTTTACATAATGTCGCCTTTCCAGGGAGTAACATAGCTCGGTATGCCCATATCCTGGTCCCAATGATCACGTTCCTCATTCCATGTCTCCATTTGGTTCTTAGAGGTTCAACAAAGAAATGGTCTGCTTGGGCTGCAATGGTTTTTGTTGAGTTTGCATCTCTTTGTTTCTTTTTGGCATGGTTCTGATTCATTGGTAACATGAAGGCAGGAGGTGTGATTACCTAGTTTCATGACGACGTGCCTTCTTCCCCTGAGTTATAACCTCGAGGAATTTTATGCTTGGTGACGACTGGGAGGGATGCATATGCTGAGATCCGGAAAGATCTAGCCGTTCCCATAACTGTTCTCTCGTCTATTCTTCCTACTTCCTTGCACACACCAGCCAATATGGAGAGGAAGTCTCTTACAATTAAAAAGATCCTGAAAGGGTGAGCTTCTTCCTTTGCTGTGTCACCATGGAAGTATTCAGTCACTTCTCTCACATGAGCTAGCGCTTTTCTCTCGTGAGCCTTGACTCTGGCAATTTCTTGTTCAGCTTCTTTGAGAAATTTCTTCATCAACTCGAAGAATCTGCCCTGCATATCTGGCTTCTCGTATTGTACTACTGCCCGGACTTTCTCAAGCCCTATTTCTAACTTTGATACATAGCTGCTTAAGACATCTGAATCCATCCCAGCTGCACTTTTTACACTGGCTAGTTCTTTGCCCAGTCCTGACACAATCTTTAGGCCTTGTTTTCTGAAGTCACCTTCCTTCTTGGTAGAGCTCAATTGATCTGGAACTCTCTGAGCAGTTGAATCAGAACCCATGCCCTCAGACCTCAGGATCTCTTGGACGACGAAGTGGAGCAATGTGGTCTTTCCATCTGTCCCCTTAATATCTACTAGTTTTAGGAGTGTGTCAAGTTTAAATGCTTTAGCTTCTCCACGGTTTGTTCCAACGTTCATTCTGTTTCCCGCTTGGAGGACAGCTTCTAGGAGTTTGAGGAAAAGCCTGCTATTCTTCAATTCTTCACTAGCAATCTGTAATATATCACATAAATAGTTGAACGTTGCAAGTAAACATTTTTATCAAAAAGCCAGAATGGTATTGAATGATTAAATTCCAGGTAGCAGTTTGCAACTTTGGTTCTCAAGTGACATAGACTTGAAATTGTATCTGGAGAATTCTCCGCAACTTTACCTCAAGCGTTTCAAATGATTTTCTTAAATATTTCACTTCTCCATCAAAGTTAGCTCTATACAGCATAGCTTCAACTCTTTTAAAGGCAAATGGTATATCGAGTATTCCCTTGAGAAATCTCTCAGCAGAGCCGAGCTTTGAAATGTCTCCATTGTAATCCTTAAGTTTTATCTCTTCTTCCTTTGTTGGTGCCATCTTGACCAATGTTTCCAAAAGCTCAGCACCTAGGCCTTCTGGGTTACCTGTTCCAAGAAGGGTAGACTCAATCCAATGAAGGAAAATATTACAGAAGTGGCAATTTGGAAAAGATTTGTCACAAAAGAGCTTTAAGTTAATTTAATTTGATGTTCAGATGAATGTGTGATCATGGTCAAGTCCCTCAAGTTCAGTCTAATTGGCATTATCCTTAGCATGTATGCAGTCATTAGTATAGTTTCTTCACACACCTGTTTCCCATGCATTTGCATGTGATGTCACTGGTAGTATATGATGTGAGTTATATGTGGCACTGTGATACAGTGGAGTAGAAGAGTGATAAGTAGTGGAACTACACAACATGCTATGTTTTGTGAAGATTGTTCACAAGATTATAGAATCTAACTTCTTTCTTTACTTGCTGTTTATTTGATTCTCCCAATGTGGTTGGAAAATGTTAACAGGAATCTATATGCTAAACAACCCCCCCGGCCCCTCTTTGCAACGTCTTCCATTTGTGTGGGAAGCTAGGAGTCTGTCCTGCAGTGACAAATACCCAGATTTCAAATCCAAGTTTCGAAAAAGCATTCAGGTTCATGTTTTTTACAAATTCATCTGTCCGTGGTCATTCTACTGTCTTACACACAGTAATGAAATCACCTGAAGACTAGTCGCTTGTCAATAATTACTGTTAGTTGCCTATGTTCTAAGTAATGTAGATCACAGTCCCTAAGGGGACATCCGATAAGGTAATGTAGATCACAAGAACAGGACTCTATAATATAAGCGGAGAAATTAGTTATGAGCAATAAGCTTTTCAGATGCCTAAAACTGTTTAGTTTCGGCCAATCTAGCTTCTCAGTTCCTAGTAGCTACAATCAGGAAAGTGGCAATAATGGTTTGTCAAAACTCAAAAAGACTTATGAAGACAAGAAAATTCATACCACCAAGAAGCGCTTCAGCAACCACATCCTTGGTTACATTCAAAGCTCTTAATAAAATGGCTATGTTTTGGGACTTCTTTGGGTCTAAAACTCTTATCTCTTTCTCAACAGGGGGAATAACTGACTTTTGAGATGTTTCTTTCTTAACAGTAGCAGTTGCATTGCAGCCAAATAAGCTCTCCATCATGTCTTCGTTTATCCTGCAATAAAATTGGCAAAATGATGAAGAATTATTTGATCATGGGGAGTTTAGAAGCAACTATACAAGGCCATTGAGCTTACTGGAAGGAGCTTGAATTCAGTTGATCCCACACAGTGGCTCGGTCTGAGGTTGCCCTTACTTTATCCCAATGCAGAGGCTTCAGTTTGGGTTTTTTTCCATCCATATCATCACCATTACGCATTCCTGAAGAGCTGCATCCATCGTCAAGTTCTTCAGCTGCCTTTACAGTCTCTTTTTTTGGACTGTCTTTCGAGTTAGGAGTTCCGGATTGCCGCCTTGATGGCACCTGAGGAGGCCCTGAAGACCCATTTGTCCCCTCACTACGTAGTTTCTTTGGTGCTGATCGCAATGGTGGCAGTGGCGGTGGTGGAGGAGGAGGAGGAGGAGGAGGTGGTGGGGGTGGGGGTGGAGGTTTAGATTTCTGATGAGATGGACTAACAGTTATTGATCGAAGCAGCGCTAAATTAGGTGGTGGTGGAGGCGGTGCAAATTTCGCCCTCTTGGGCAAACTTGACCTCATTTCCTGCTCATCTTGTGTCTGATACGCTGCTGTATATGGTACTTCCAACTCCTCTTGTTGCGCTGCAGGTGGTGGAGTTGCCACCTTAATAGAGGGGATGATGGCATGCTTGACAACATCAGGGGATGAATCATAACGGCGTGATCTTGGTGAAGTCCTCTTGGAGTGAGGAAAAGAATTTTGTGCATGACCTTCCCCCTTAGACCCAGAGCCGCTCAATGAACTGCCATTAGTTCTGCTACTAGAACGTGTGACTGATGTCCAGAACCCTTCATCAATGCCAGCAACCGAGCCATGGGGAGTATAAAACATCGTGTCGCGGCTCTCTTCATCAGAAGAAGAGAGAGGGGCAGGTGGTGAATTCCTCATTGGAGGAGCTTTATTCAGTGGAGGCAGGGGTTGCAGGTCAGGACTGGGCCTATATCTTTCTGACCTCTTATCCAAATTCATCTTATGAATGGGCGATCCATTGGTTGTGTTGTCCTCAGTGACAGTCACCAGTGTCTGATTCGAAGGTTCAACCGTCCCAATATAGAGAAAGCTAGATGGGGGTGCCCTTGATTCATCAGCATCATATCTTGAATTACTCCTCCCACCACTACCAGCAACGAGCTTCTGGGTCTCAGCTGGGTGCTTAGCTCTGTGCTTGTACAGATAGAATGCTAATCCTGATAGCATCCCCAGTGTGACAATGCCCACTGATATTGCAATCGCCACTTTCTTGGTGGGCATAGTGGGCTGGGTTGCGGGTGGAATTGGGCTTGACCCATTTGCTGGTTGAATCGGCAGAGGCGGCGGTGGTGACTGATATGGGCTTGACCCGGCTGGGACCTCCGGGAAGAAGGGCTGGTCCGTGTTGTACCCAGAGCTATCAGCCGGCGGAGGTGGCGGTGCCAATGATGATGAGTCATCAGCGGGTGGTGGTGATGAGGTGTCCGGGAAGAGTGGTTGGTGGAGGATTCTTCTGGTGTTGTCAGGTCTATATGATGCAGAATTGTGGACCCTTAATCTCTCAGCATTTGTAAGAAGAGACACGGCAAGAAATATGATCAATATGAAGCTCAAGGTGTGAGCTTTCATGGTGAATATATCTGGGTTTGTGGTATAATTGCCTTTTCTCTATCCCCATTCATCTGTATACTCATTGGCTCTTGCTTTCAAATTCTCTCTGGTTTTTGGCCAGATAGAGAGAGAGAGAGAGAGACAGTGTGTGTGAAAAGAAACTTCTTTTAGGCTGGATCTGGATGCCGAGAGCCTAGTATGGAACTGGTGTCAGCAGAGCAGCCGCATTTTTCTTCCCAATTTCTTTCCTGTCCTTTTCTTTTCGTTTCTTTTCTTTTCTCAATAATATTCCTCCCTTCATCTAGTAACTTTGTCTGTTTATTTATTGATTAATTTGGCTGATTTTACTGTAGGGAGAGGGGGGGCGCATTGCTCTTTTGCAGCGAGATCTAATGCCTATTCCCAGGTGGTAAGAGAATCTTGTTTTGCTCTGTGTTTGTGTGAACCATGATTACAACAGAACCAACTCTGTTTTTATGTTTTATTTTTTTCAAAAGTACCATCTTTCCCTTATCATGCCGTTTAATCCTTCAGTATGACTTCTTGCTTTATTGTACTAGTGTACTACTGCTACCATCAATGAAGTAATCACCTGCATTTATGCCTAGAGCCTCAAAATTCTGCCCAAAGCACTGTTTTGGGAATGGGGGCCTACTAGTCATTCTTAAGGTAGAGATGGGGGTATTATCAAAATCCAACAAAATTCGATTAAACCAGAACCCATTTCGCAATTGAATGAGTGATGAAAATAAATTTTAAATGAATATAATATGGATATTGCGATTAAAAATGAGTATAGGTATATGTATGAATTTTTATAATTCGTACTCAATTATATACCTAATATGTATGTAAAAGGCAACAAAAATATGGTAAAATCTAAAAATAAATGTTCGGTATGAAACTTTAAGTGTATGGTGTTTATTTATGTAGAAATAAAAAATTAAATTTTTTTACAATTTTAACTTTCGTGAGCTCATCTAGACATGAATTTCAGGAGAATTGTTTGCAATTGCTAATCAAATATAACATGTATCCAATATGGGTTGAATACATGTGGAAGTTTGCGTATTCTATATATATATATATATTTGAATAAAACCTGTAAATCCGAAAAGCTCGATAAATATGGGTATGGGTACGGGTACAACCATCCAAAACCTAATTGATATGAGTTTGGATATGAATGTGACTTTTAAAAATAGGTATGAAGTGCGGGTAGCTGAACTCGCCCCACACCTATCCCTATTCTTGCTGGATTTTTGGTGGTTGGTTTAAGGGATGAAGCCCTTAAAAATTTATGCACGAAATCATGTCTATGTTCAAGTTCCATCTAGGTAGGTCCGATCAACATTTACCGTTTGCATCTTCCTACAAATTATATGTCAAGATTATCATCTTAATGACATTTAAAAAACTTATAATCAAAAGTACCTAATTTATCAGGTGATGAGAATTTTAATTCATATATCTCTACACCCTTAGAAGCCAAGAGGTGGAATTGTCAAGGATATATAAGTAAATCTCCAGAGAAGTGAAGTATTTTTTATCTTTGTTTTTGCCTTTTGATCCCTTTGCTGTTCCACTAACCCACTATGTCTCTGTCTTTATTTTCCATAGGCATGTAATAGCAATAGGAACATAGACAAGTAGTCAAGCACACGATCAAGAGCATTTCCTTTTTATTATCTTGAGATTTACACCCACATTTTCTATTTTCTTTTTCCTTGCTTTTTGCACTTTTGTTGGTCACTGTCCCCAGTATGCTTTATGCTTCTCAGCAAAGTCGCCTGAATCTGACATAAGACCAGTGTAAAGTCGATGCTATCCTCTTCTAATTTCCAAACCTTTTCTTTTGGCTTTAATCTTAGGATACCCCAACCTTAGCATATACGTAAATCAGCAATCTTTATATTTAATATTACGTGTAGGACGTGGCCTTTAATTCATTCTCCTACTTTACTTCATTTCATCATATTACAAGTCATGACTATTTTTTAGCACACATCTCACATCTCTCTTCTCTCTGTATATCTGGAAAGATGTAGCTCATTATGGAGGCCTGCCGCCAAATCTTTGCAATTCTATGATCTATAGACAATGCAGGGCCTATTCTTTTCATCGATAAATTTTAAAATTTCAATCTTAATCTACTTTAATCAACTTTAATCAATTTTAATATACTTTAACCCATTTCAACCTACTTCAACCAATTTTCACTATTTTAATCAAGTTCAATTTATCACATAAAAAAATTCAACCCACTTCAACCTACTTCAACATATTTCAACCTATCTTAACCTACTTCAACCCACTTCATCCTTTTACCCATCCTAATTTACCCACGAAAAGAACAAGTCCATAGTTTCGATATCGGCGTATGTGGAAAGACTTGGTATATTTTGCAGAAATGTGTTGAAAGCTTGTTCTATTAGAACAAACGTTAAAAGAGAGTGTCTGTTCGTTTGTATGTATTGTTTTACTATGAATTATTCTGCTATAATTATACCTAAGCAAAACTGACTTGACACAATTACCTATCCGAAATCGACACATTCAATCCGTTTAATTAAATAGGTTAGGCCCATATCGAGATTCTCGACACAAAAAAGTATTTATTTAACCCGTTTAGCTAAATGGATTAAACAAGCCAACTCATTTTCCTATATATCATTTATCTGTTTAACTTTTTATTAGACAACTACAAAAATGAAAATGTGAATTATGATGAATGGGAGTTTTAAAAAGTAATTGCTTAATGTGATATTTAAACTTATTTTTTAACAATATGTAGTTACATATTAGTTAAAATTATTAAATACGTAAATAAATAATTAAGTGACTAAACTCAATTTATTGATCTTAAATGGGTTAAGCAGGTCAACCTATTTAAAAATTAAATTAGTACAGGGCAAGATTGTCTAACTTGTTTAATAAACACGTTAGATTCAAGTTGAGATATTCTCAACCCGTTTAAGTTCGACACGAATATGAACCCCACCTAACATGATCTATTATGCAGCTCTAACTATAATATTGTACCTTAGGCAAAAACTAATTTTTTTCGGTGTATTAAATAATATAAAAGTTGATATATACCCGTTTTAAATCATGCAATAATTTTTACAGATTTTATGGATGCATAAACAAAAACTAAGTGGGGTGAACATATATGCTCAAGAAAGAAAAACTACCTCAGGCAGTCTTGTTTTGCAAGCATTTTTTTTGTTACCAAGGGGGGGGGGGATCAAGGTGGTGGGATTAGAATTCATTATGGTGGTTATCATCATGAATAGGTTATCATGAAGGACTAAGGCGTAATGTATTATTAATTAAAATGTGTTCTTCAAGCCTCAAAGCGACTGTGATTTGCAATAAAAGAGTTGAACGTTCATCAATGGGTCATGTCGGCCATGTTCAAACAATGATTTTACCCTCTTTTCTGTTTGTCACAGCTTACAGAGTTACAGGTATGCATATTTCTACACCATATCCGTTATTTCTCCGAATTAGAGTTGGAATTGGTGCAGTTAAGCTAGTTTTTTGTACAGATTGTTAAGAATGAATAGGTCCCAAGTTTAGAACATTACAGAATTTTTTGTGAATTCCGATTATTAGCAACCAACCCACCAAAGTCTGAATTATTCTATCCAATATAGTTCCTTGAAAAAAAGAAAGAAAAAATAAATTGAGAAAGAGAAAAAGACATAAACATTTACTTGAGTAATTACTCAATTGCATTACTATATATTAGCTCTATCACAATGTAAAAGCATAATATTAGCGATTTGGAAACTATAAACATGCTGATCTAATTGATGAAATATTTGAAAGATCACATTATAAATTTGGTTCAAAATTCAATTTTTATAAAACATATACAATTTCTTAAACCATGTTTATATGAATTAAATGAAAGAACAAAGAGAATAACTTAACAAAAGTTTTCCTTTGAAAGCTACGTATGGACCGTATGGTATATGTTTTCCTTTGAATGCTATGGTGATGTATGGTTATAAATATAATGTTGGATTACATTTGTGTAAGAAAGCACCTCGTCACCTAATTCCTTTTTAAACAACCCTAGGGGTCCAAGAAAGAAAAATGTCGTGTTCGGCAACAGCGTTTTGGATAGCATTTAGTGTTTTGACCACATTAATACACTAATTAGTCAATTTTTAGTGTTCGGTAAACAAGTGTTTTGACTAACATTTTAGGTAGCGTTTAGCATTTCAAGCAGCATTTTTTAAACGACTATCCGCTATCTAAACAACTATCCGTTATCTAAACCGCTATCCGCTACCTAAACAGCTAATTTTATCGAACAGGGCCAAGAAGAGAAGAGAATAGAAGAATGTACCGACCAAAAAGAGTTGCTAATAAATATGCAATTAATTAATGTCCGATGATTATGCCTTACTTATAATTGGTCACAACTTTGAAAGTATGCATGGTAAACCAAAACAAAAACGAGACAAACATAAATACCTACACAATTAATTTAACCGAACAGGGCCAAGAAGAGAGAAGAATAGAAGGGTATACCACCAAAAAGAGTTGCTAATAAATATGCAATTAATTAATGTCCGATGACTATGCCTTGCTTATAATTGGCTACGGCTTTGAAAGTATGCGTGGTTAACCAAAACAATACGAATACAAATACAATATGAGAGGCTCTATCGTTCGGGGGCACGTCAAGAATCAGCTGAAAAGCCTTTTACTTTGTGGCCATGCAACTGCAACCCCCACTTTCCACATCCATCTACAGTGTCAGAAACCCACCAAAGGATTCCTCAGTACTCTCACCCCATTTGGATTTTCCACCGACAGTCCCATGAACCCTAATTTTATGTTCAAACATTAATTAATTGAGCCTTATTTTTCAACATGCTTCCCATAACAGTTTTAGTTATGATTAGTGATAGCATCAACAATAACAACTAAATTTAGCTATTAATTAATTGTCGAAAAAGATGATCTTACTAGTACAATTCTTATAATATATTTCTAGAAGTATGTACTCATATACGTTACATAAATAGACATATATTTAAATTTGTCTATGTTGTAAAATGCTACCAGATGAAATATGACATGTAAATCGTGAGATTATCTACACCTAAAAGTACAATCTACACTATCCGAAGAGAACATACTGACACACGATCAGGGCTAGGGATAATATGATTGCGTTGATGCAGTTGGGGGCTAGGGCTAATACAGCAACATCTCCATTCTCTCTCTTTTTTGGTTTTTTTTTTTTTTTTTTTTGGGGGGGGGGGGGGGGGGCTGTGAGTGCCAATTGTCTTGAGCTAATGTTGGTAAGCCCTGAGACATGTAGCCGGTTTACAGGCCCTAAAGGGCGTGGGCCAAATAATTGGGCCGAGTTTGTCCCCGACCGAATCTTCGCCTCCCAAACATTGGCCCAGTAAAACTCCCTCTTATTGTGGTAGACTAAAGTGGGCCTAATTATTCTTTAGTGTCAGGGGCCCAAATGCCCTGTGCAACCCTACACAAGAAGGCAATTTTGGGACATGGCCATTGTCCACCAAATTTTAATATTCCTTTATTTGACATCCATCGACCTAGCAAAGAAAAAACAAGGAGGTAAAACCCCAAAACCCCCCCCCTTTTTTTTTTTTTGGTTTTTTGGTGGTCGTTCATCAGAAATATTCATCAAGAGATCGTGTTAATGGGACCCACTGGCCTGGGATGTTGAAGTTACCCCACCCTAGATTGTGAGCCCGACCTTTCTTCAATCTTCAGCCTGCTTTTGCAGTCCTTGGGTCCTACTGATCAGTGGTCAATCTCCTATGGCCCACCCTATTCAGAATTGAAGTTTATTGGACTTTTTTTTGAATTGCTTTTTTTTTTTTTGGTTAATGTTATTACCAAGCCCTGAGATAGTACCTCGGTAAAATTATTTATTCGGAATTGTAAATTGTAATATCAAATGCTTTTGTTAATTGTGATACATCTTTTTTTTACCCCTTGGGTAACATCAAATTAGCAATTGCTAGAGTATTATTAATCTCTTTGATGAATAAAGTAAAATTTTCATGGCAAATATTTGTATTTTCATTAAGCAAAGGAAACAACCTAATATCCCTTGTAAATATGGTTGCAATCTAGAGGTGAAGTACTAATTTTTTCCGCTTTCTTATATAATTAAAAGAACGAGATCAGATATTTTTTAGTAAATGCACAACACTCCAACCATTAACCCAAATTCAAAGTAAATATATTTTTATTCAAAACATAAAGTGTGTAGATGTGTTCTTTAGGAAAAAATTATCATTTTTTGTAGAAGCAAAAATAGCATAAGCTTACTTTTTATGAATCAAAATTTGACAATAAAAATTAAATCTAGTCAGTGTATATATGTATAAATTTTTTTAATGAGAAACAGAGTTTTGTTTCTTTTTTCAAATTGGGCCACTTTTCAATTGTTAAATACAGAACGGCATACGCTGTACATATGTACAATTTCAGTTTCACCGATCCAGAAACAACAGCGAGTAAAAGGACATTTTTGAGCCGTTGGTAAAAACAGGAAATTGGGTCAAAATGGGTGAAATCAACAAGAAAAGACAGGCTCGATTTTCTGAGCCATAGGCCTACACTTCGCATATTTCAAAGCTCCACTCCGACACTCTGCATCACTGCTCACTTCCTTTGCCCGCCCATCACAACACCTCATAGCTGAGCAAAATCAAATCAAATCAGAGGGGAGAGGGGAAAATCAATGATGCAGACCATGTCATGGCCTTTCCACATTTTCTCTCTCTTCCTGCTCTGTCTTACTGGTATGTATGCTTTTTCGCTCATCCTCCATAGCTGCAAAATCTCAGCTTTTTTTTTCTTTTTTTCTAGCTCTTTTCTGGGCTTTTTGAGGGTTAAACTAAATATGGGTTCTGTTTTCAATGTTGTTTTTTGGCAGTTGCTAGTCAAGGATTAACAATCTATGAGCTACATTCAAACCACCATGAATACCTTCTTGCTGTTTCAGTAAGCAACAGAGATCTTAATGAGGTTGCAAGCAGTGTTTTACAGGCGGAAAAATGGCTCAGAACACATGTCTTAGCCTCCTACCCAGCCTCCAAAATCACCCACATTGTGGTTGGACACAATCTCCTCTGTTTCTCCCAAACCCAAACCCACCATTTTGATTTAATCCTTCCTGCGTTGAAGAACCTACACCATTCGCTCACTCGCTGGGATTTGGAGAAAGAAATCAAGGTCTCCGCTTCTCTCTCCTCCCACTGTTGGACTCCTGATTTGTCTTCTTTCACAAAACCCATCTCGGACTTCATTCAAGCCACAAACTCCACTTATTTGGTAAACCCAGTTAAAGAACCCATCTCTGACCCAGTAACCCATGTTCAATCTCTCAAAAAGATGGGATTTTTACCCCCGGGAAAGATCAATTTGGTGAAGGAAACCCTAAAACAGAGAAACCCCACAATGAGAAAACTTTCATTTGTTATCCCACCTCTTCCAACCCCAACCCCAGAAATCTCCCCTGCTCAAAACTTCCCAATAGCAGAGGGCCCACTTCCCCCCTTGGTGGGTCCCATCTCCTTCCCTCCAAACCCATCTTCAACCCCCCATCTGGGCATGGCTCCAAGTCCAAACCCAACCCACCCGCACCACCACCTGCCGCCGTGCAACCCGTGGGAAGCTCCGCCTCCTACGGCGGAGCCAGGGGCGGAGGAGAAGATGTGGTGCGTGGCGAAGCCGAGTGTGCCGCCGGAGACACTGCAGGAGGCGATTGACTATGCTTGCGGAGAAGGAGGGGCAGAGTGTGACGAGATTCAACCAAATGGAAATTGCTATTACCCTGATTCTTTAGTGGCTCATGCATCGTTTGCGTTCAATAGCTATTGGCAGAAGACTAAACGCCATGGTGGGACTTGCGGCTTTGGTGGCACTGCCATGCTCATCAACTCTGACCCAAGTAATGGAGTTTTTGTTTTTCATTTGCTCACTAATTTAATGACTAATCTTTCCTTAATTTACCTTAAATGATGGTTAGAGTTCATGAAGATACTAACTTTTGGTCTTCTGCTTTTGGATTCCTGGATTTTGCAGGTTTTCTGCATTGCAGGTTCATTGTGAATTGAAATGGAAGTGGTTTAATCAAGAGGAATGCCAATTTTCAAGATTGTTAATTAGTAAAAGTTGGAAGTAGAGAACTTAATTAGCACCTGCTGGAGTATATTCTAGTGAATGTAGTAACCGGAATGCAATGAAATGCCATGATTTTGTTAAATTTATGGGTATCAAGGGTCAAAGATTATGGCTTCTTTGAGGTAAAAATGTAGACAGAACGCCTGTTATTGGCTTTTGTTTTTGTGTCCTTTTTATCTCTGCTAATTTTGTTGGTGTCTTCTTGAATTTTGGGGTTTGGAATTTGGACTCGTGAAAGGCTCTGGGCTATCTTTAGTATCCAATGTCGCGGTGCTTTAGTTGTGTGTGCAATGATACTGTGCCATGAAAACTCCGGGGTTTTTCAATAGGCAAAAATAGTGAAGTAAAAAAAAAATAAAAAGAGTGCTGTTAGCTTTTCTCTTTAATATCAGAGCTAGGTTTTGATCTGGGACCTCTGAGTTATGGCCCCACCACACTTCTGCTGCGCAACTCTGATTTGCCGTTTATATGTTTTGTTTCCAACATGGATGAGTGGTTAATGAGCAAAAAGTCATTAGTGTCTGCATGATTGGCTAGTAGCCCAAGGCAACAGACGCAAACTAATTATTGATCTCGAGAATACGAAATACACATGCTTTGTGAAGTAAACTTAGTTCTTGATTTTGGGTTCCAAATATATTAAACAGTGTACAAAAATAACAAACTTTATTTCCATTATTAAAAAGTATAGAAATATTTTCTCATAAGTTGAAAAAGTCCAAAATTATGTGATCTTGCCCATTTATCTCGGTCCAAGTCTTGATCAGTTGATTATATTAAAGTCTTTCTCCAAGTTTTTACAAAATTTGAGTTTTGGTCTGATTTGGTTTTGACTTCACCAAATTAACAACCAAATCCGCTAATGAACTAGACTGATAGGTTATACCAAAAACCCAATGCATTTATAGTATAGCAGGTCAAGTTGGACCACTCATGGTAGGATCGTGCTAAACTGAGGTAGAACTAGTTTTAAAATGGAATCAGCTCGCAAACAAAAACTCTATATAATAGTCATTACTAGTATATACTACAAAATTGAGTCAAAGTTCTGTCCATATTTAACATGCATATCAATATGATGCACAAGCCGACAAAGATTTGGAATAAAAATTTGAGGTATGCTGGGATTTATATACCTAAACTCTTATTTATGGTAAATTTTTTTAATATCTAAAATTCATCCTTTATTTCCACAATATCCGTTCGAAAATGATTACGACCAACTTTCAAAATGCGCTTTTTTACCACATCTATAGTATAAGTGCTTAATCCGCTATTAAGGGAACCCTTTTGTCAAACCCATTTAAGTGGACTAATCTTATTCAATTCAATGGGTACCTTACTCATTGCCCACCCCTACATTTGATAGGCTGTTGATGCTTTGCTGTCGTGTAGGTTTGCCTTGACACTTGCGGCACAATTTTCACCATTCATACGTTGAGAGGGAGCCAATTTGAACCCAATTGGCGGCCCAAGCAACTATACACTGTGTATTAGACCTGTAATATTGGGGCTTTGGTCTGATAATTGGAGCAAACCACTTCGGTCTATGAACAAGTGGATTAACATTTTCATTAGCCCACTTCACCCGAAAAGTTTGGGTTAGTCACCCACGCAGCGTGGCCATGTAGAGTCAAGTCTCTTGGTTGGGCCACAACTGGACCTGTCTATTTTTCATCGCAATTTAGTATTGCATTGCCATTTGCCAATGTCACTATTTGCACGTCACCTCCCATGCCAATGGTCATGCACTCATGCCATAGTCTAGTATTCAATAAAGATTAATTTAAGTAGTCTAACACTTATGTTTCGAGTTTTGTGGATCGACAAAATTTATGATGAGAGAATTTTACCCTTTTATAAGTCAATGACTGCTCGACCCAGTAAAACAAGTCCCAAAGACCAATAATAAAAAAAATCTTGGATACGGACGATGCATCATTTTATTTTATTTTTTGTAACATATAAGGACTTATTTTAATAGGGCGTTACATTTTTTTAAAAAAAACCAAAGGAGATTTGTAATTTTAAAGTTAACTTACAAAGGAGTTCCCAAACTACTATGATAACGACATTCTTTGCGACATATTGAAATAAAGGCTTCCTTTCAAGGGCAAAATACTAATTATTCATTGGGACAACACCTGATTAACAAGACGGATAAATTGTTAGATAGCAAACAAGGACCACGTAAAGTCGTGATAGTGGTTGGTGCTTGGGTACTTGAGAAGAAAAAGCCGAAAAAAGGTGTGCTAATACAAAGTTACTGAAAGGACCTAACTTTGATTAATGTCTGCCTAATTATAATGCATAATAAAGTTACATGGTCACCATAATTAGGGCATATGCACAGTACCATACTAGCATTAAAAACTAATCCTATGAGAAATATTATAACTTACGTCTTGTTTAGTTCGATTTATTTTTTGAAGAATAAATTTAGATTAGTTCACTTCAAAATAAATTTAGTAAATAAATTCAGAACAAATCCAGTAAATAAGTTCAGAATAGATCCAAAATTTTATTTTTAATAAGTTTAGAATAATTTCGGTACATAAGTTCAAAATAAGTTAACAAATAAGTTCAGAATAACCAACACATGTTAGTTCAAGTGGTTTGACACTTATTCTCCTTAAACAATATTTGAAAAATTTGTGATGCAAGAGTTCTACTCTTTAGTAGGTCAATAATAATTCGATTCCAGTAAAATAGAGTATTCAAGGTAAAAAAAATTTAAAAAAAATTTGAATAAATTTATCTCAAAATAAAATAAATTAAAATAAGTCGAGGAGAATCCAACCTTTGTTAATTCAACGCTTCTGTACAATTGTGAAGTTTATCACTTTAAATGAAGGAAAATTTAAAGGATTTCCATCATTCACGTTTCATCATCATCGTCATCATATAACTACAGGATTGTATGTCAGGTTTGTTAATCATGCGCGATCTTTTCTCCCAATCTACCAGTAATTGAGTTTTTTTTTTCCCCCCTTCTGTTGTAACGTTAGATTATTTTTCTTTTTTTCTAAACTTACCTTCGTGTTCCATGCGGGAGAAAAAAGGTGAAGCATTTATGAAGCGATTAGCAGTGCTTCAGTTAGATCAGTACATTGTGTGGTAAAGAAAATAGGTCTTTTTTTTTTTTAATTGAGGTAACTGTAATTTAAAAAAGATCTAAAATAAAAAATAATTGTGTGGAAAAAGTTGGGAATATTATCTGGTACTCATAAAGCTAGGGTAAAAATTGTTATAATATATGACTGACGGCACAAAATAAAGCACCAGATGATTTCGGAGGCTTTATTATGGAATCATGCGTCTCTTCTCGTTATGCGTACATCTTGATGCTCTAATTATGCGGGCATGCAGTCGGCTATTCGCTAACTAGTTTAGTCAGATAATTTCGTCGAGGCAAATCAAAAGAGAAAATCCAGTTTTAAAAAAAAGAGAATTTTCATCATATAATAACAAAATCCAACTAGATGGTAAACAAAATAGAGAATCCATTCAAGAATTTACATGCCAACTACTTTGTTTTCTTTTTTGGTGCAAAAGGATGCATAAGGTCGATGTAAGTGAAATTTGGATGTAAATTGTTTACGATGGTTTTCAAATACTTAGCCAATTGAAATAATCGACTCTCGTCAAACTCACGTGCATGGCCGTACGTCAACTAAAATTATGAGAATGTTTTCTTTAAAAAGATTAAGAGATGAGGAGCTTTTTACTTTATTTTACATATGAAGGGTAGCTGCCAACTCCGTTTGGGTTCACTATTAGCAAAACATAAGTAGGGCCATCACAATATACAGTAGGCAAAAGGAGGAAGCACGTATATCGTGCGAAGACTCAATCAGTAGAAATTGAGACCCTTAACTCCTCAGTAAATTCTTATCTCCTTATTCTTGAACAAAATTAAGGTCTTATTTGGTAAAACTAACTGTTTAGGTAGCAGATATCTATTTAGATATATAGCAGATAGCGTTTCGAATTTCACTGTGAGCGGATAACTATTTAGATGACCGGTTGAAACTAATGTGTTTGGTAAACTTAGCTGTTATGCTAGCTGATTAATGTAAATTTAAATAAAAGGATATAGATAATTTTGAAAAATAAAAATTTTAAAGGATATTTTCTAGCTAAAAAATATAAAACGCTACTTTTAAATGTCAAACGTTAATGCTATTAACTTTTTAAAAACGCTGCTTAAAACGCTACTTGAAATGCTAATCAAAACACTAGTTTACTAAACACTAAAAATTAAGTAATTAGTGTATTGACCTGGTCAAACCACAAAATGCTATCCAAAATACTGTTGCCGAATACGACCTAATTGAGATCAAGGCTTTTACAAAATCGAGATTATTATGAGCATTTGGCCTTGCGATGTCTAAGGTATATACCTTTATGGTCAACTATTGAAGAGAAAGAGGAGCCAAACTTAGGATGCTCTGCTTTCGCTTAGCAAGTGCCATAATTACTTCACTGAATCGTGTTAACTGGGAAGACTCTTCTCAGTATTACTTTAGCTAGGAACTAACTAATGTGACGTTAATTAATTGATTTAATTTGATTGTCTCTTTAATTAATATATATTGTGAACAGTAGAGATTGCTGATGAAATCAACAGGCGACTAGTGAAACGCAAAAACATAGAGAATCTTCCCTCATGGGCTCTGCGGCTCCGAACTCAACACCTGAACATGTGAGATGTCCCCCCCCCCCCCCCCCCCAAGTTTTATTCCCTCTAATTAAAGACGGGGAATTAATTTAAAGCTTCATCATCAACATTACGTACCTAATTCCCGAATTTCCTATGTATAAATTTCTGCATTTTATATTACTTTTTTTTCTTTTTTCCTTTCAGCACTGGATTGCTCCAGCCTCCAACTATCAAATTACCAGTTGTTATATTACAGTTTTTAGAGTATAATACATTATACTCTCTCATAGTAAAATTAGTAAACTTTACCTTCATAATAAACTATTAAAGTTTGAGGATTTTTTAATTTTAAACATACACTTTAGTTTAAGAAATATGAATTTTAGGGATAGAATAAATTTATAGATTTAAAAAAATAAACTTTAAATTTAATAAAGAGTGAAACTCATATCTAAATTTCATATATAGCAAAGACCGATGGACACATGTTGTTCCTCTTCTCATTTTTTTGCTTCCTTCGACCTCCGATTTGTGATAAATAATTCTTTCAATTAGTACATCTAACTTTTTCTATAATTGAGAACTTTATTAGCATCAAGGGAAAAAAATCAACCAAAATAAAACCACGTATGAATGCAGAGACTTCCAATAGTCATGAGGTCTCCTCGAATTATAAAAATATCACTTAGGCATTGTAATAACAACACGACAAGAAAATAAAATAAAAAAGGTGGGGGGCACAAAGGGGAAAAAAAAAAAGGGGGGGAGGCAAAATGCTAATGCTAGCTAGGCCGCACTATGAATGTCGGGAAAGGTCAAGCAATCCGCCGAATGCAAATGGCAACTCCAAATTTGACACTGACCCCCCGCTCCTTTTTCTTCTTTTTTTGGGAATTTCTTCCTTTTTAATTTTCTTCCAGCATTAACATTCTTTAACAGGGATAGTAATGGAACGCGTATGAGACGGGTTGAATCGTACCGATACTCACTTACCTATTTATGAAAATTATACCATATCTATCCTTATTGGATATTAAAAAATAAAATTCATGGACCATACATATACCTATCGGATTTTGCGGGTTTACCGGTTTTATTCGGGTTCACATAGAGAATGTAAATGAATACCTATATGCAACATATATCCAAATACGATATATACTTGCGTCATTACAAGATTACAAAGTTGTGATATTTTAAAAATATGTTATTTAGAAATGTGAAATCAAATACATTATTAACTAATTTTTTGTTACAAGTGTTTGGATTGGACTTAAATATGAAAATATTAAACCAAAATAACCTTTTTATCATACTATAAAAACAGGTATGGTTGGATAGAATATGGGGTGAATGAGGGCTGTATCCATACCTGTACTTATACTGATTTCATTTTTCAATACCAACCCTATATTCATTTAAAATGATTTTCACAACTTATTTAAATTTTATATTATGTGAATTTTATAAATCTTAAATAGATATAAATTTTATTGCCATTCCTATTCCTCAACGTAGTCATTCCAATCACCACCCATAAATTAGTGACTGAGATGTCATTACCTAAAAAGTTTATAGCTTAAGCAGGGTCCACGACAGCGTGCATCATGAGATAATTAATTGATTGTGACTTTGATAATTGGGTAACCACTAGTTATTTTCATTTAATACGATGTCATCTCGTTGCTACCTTCTTCTTTCATTAGTAGATATGACCTCCATCAATAAATGTCATGAACATTCTTTGAAAAAGCCAACAGTATTATTATATTCAATTAACATATCTTTATGATTTATAAATATACATGACAAACTTCTATAGTAAGAATGCACATGTATCTCTTAGCATTTTTGAATTCTGCTTCATTTTAGTGAAATATCTTCATGTTCTTGTACAGAGAATCATCATTGTATATTATTCAATCCATTGTAACAGAGAAGGTAGTTTATTGACTGTTTAAGTAAAGCTCTATACATAAATGAAGAATTTCATAATGATAGAGTATCAGCGCTATTGGACATATTAAACAGACTAAAATTTTCTATCTGTGAGAACAAAGTTACTTATCTGTATTTACATATTTTTAAATTCGTCTTCAACAAAAATCAAATCCAAATTCTAATATTGCCGAATAAAAAGCTGAATAAACAACAGGAGTTTGGTGGCGTTGGCCAATCCAAGGGACGATTGGGAGCATATCATGTGAGAATTGGACGAATAAACAGATTTGGTCCATTTGGATAAGGATGGGGGAGTGGGCTAGCTAGTAGGATGACAGGAGAATGAGAATTGATCAAATACATCAGGTTAAATAGTCTGTCCATTAGGTGAAAATTAAAAAAAAATAAACTAATTAATTGGCTAATATAGTCTAAGCATATGTGAACATGCAATATATACCAAAGACTAAAGTACATTAATTATATTGGTCAGTTTTTGTTTAACATAACTTGGATTTAACTAGGTAACCTTATATACCATAGTGGTCAAATCAGTTGTGTCCACCGTTAATTAACAGATAAGATGAGTAGATTAATCAGTGAGCTGTGGCCTGAGAGTTAATTAACCTTATATGCCATCATGCAATTGATTAAAATTGTTGCCCTATATTTGTTATTTTATGCCCCTTTTACTATAACCCTTTGACTTATGCTAGGGGCAATTTTGAACGTGAGACATCTAGCAATCTAGTTATGAGAAGATCATCACTAATGGGTAATCATACAAATTATTGTTATAATTAACGTCATATTGGGTAAATGAACACCAATAGAGGAGAATCCTACTTTTTTATGGTGTGAGATTTAATTAATCATATTTGTAGTTTTTTTTATTAATAGTAGTGTAAATAATTGAAGGGGTGCTTGTATGGTTAAGGGTACGTATATCTAGATTTTTTTATATCCACAAAAGCAGAATCTGCGTTAAAAATTCTTGTTGTTGTGAATAATAGAGGAGAATCCTACTTTTTTTTTTTTTTCCTTTTTCTATTTTTTTGGTTGTTTATTATTTTATGCTACATATCAATCTCAAGTATTTACCTTGAAAGTCATAAGTCTAGAAAAGCTTTTCAACAAAGCATTACACCAAAAACATATAGTTAAGAAAAAACAATTAAGCTTTAGTTTCCCACTGAAAAATTTAGCTTTTAGCGATCTATAAACATAGAGTAATTTCAGATAATTAAATGAACTGAATAGATTCAGTAAAGATTGTTTTTTAAGATATATGCATGCCTATTTCCTTTTATAATTTAGATACTTATTTGCTTGAAATTGGAGAAACTTTACATCATGTAGTGATAGTAAAATATATTTTGTTAATCTGTTATGCATGTATTGCCACAAGAATAAAACCTATGTCTTCCATCTTTTCTTTTTTTTTTCACCTTCCTTTTTAATGATAAAATAATAATAATAATAATAATAATAATCATCATCATCATCTTATATATGATTAAAATACCTAGAATTGCTAGCTTTTCCGTCCAAGAAAATAAGAATTCAACCAAAAAAAAAAAGGAAGAAAAAGGATGAGGAATATTGGACGCCAGTTATGAAAGATGAAGGATGGGTCGTTTTCGGAGTGTTGCAGATAAAAACGATGGAAGCAAAGGATTTGTATTTGTGTGCGGGAGCAGCCATCCTCACTTTGTCAGCTTGGCGTGCGTTTGCAACCCTTTTTATATGTTTTTACTCTTCCCTCTTTTTTTATTTTACTGCTACCACTTGAGTATCTGTGAATAATATTATGAATATAACGTGCTCTGAGAAATTTACAGCATATTCCTTTTTACTGTTTAGAGAAAGAGAAAGAGGCTAAAAAAAAAAAGTAAAACTAGTTGGTGGGATGGTGGGGGCGGTGCTGCTGATTCTATAATTGTGAAGAGAGAGAAAGAGAGAGAGAGAGAGAGAGGACATTCTGAGACATAGCTTTTTGTGTAGGGAGGGTGGCAAGCAAAAGATCACCAACAACAGCTCATCTCTTTAATTTCCTGGGTTTTGATTTCCACATATTTTTCCTTTTTTTAATCTCATCTAAAAACGTCTCGCTTGATTCATGCACGAGTTGGTTATGCTGGGTAGAGTCATGTTTCAAGTCACAACATTCGGTTGGACGTAGGTTTGGATTAAGGACATGTTCAACAACAGTATTTTGAGTAATGTTTAGCATTTTGATCTGATCAATATACTAATTAATTAATTTTTAGTATTCGGTAAACTAATATTTTGACTAGCATTTCAAGTAACGTTTAGCGTTTTAAGTAGCGTTTTTGAAAAGTTGATAGTATTAACGTTTGACATTTAAAAGTAGCATTTCATACTTTTTAGCCAAAAAATATCCTTTAAAAATTTTATCTTTAGAAATCATCTATATTCTTTTATGTCAATTTACATTAATCAGCTAGAATAACAGCTAAATTTACAGAACACATTAGTTTCAATTGCTAATCTAAACAGCTATCCGCTAACAGCTAAATTAGAAACGCTATCCGCTATCTAAACCGTTATCCGCTATTTGAATCGCTATCCGCTGCCTAAACAGCTAATTTTGCCGAACAGGGCCTAAGTGATTTTCTGTTCGATTTGATCACGGTCTGATTATATTTAGTTCAGTAAATTCCCCTTACAAATTAATAATTTTACAGGAAATTTTCAGTTAAATTCGATTCGATTTGAATAAATTTGATTTCAATGTTGCTTTTAGAAAAAATCTTAATTGTTCAATTCAAATTGTGGATCATTATTTGAGCGAGAAAGGGAAAATGCGGTGATGACATATATTTACAAGGGTTCTGATCCTGCTTTGAGGTCAAAAAGTAAGATCCTCTCCCTGTTCTTTTGCCCTTTTGCTACTTCTACTCTACTTGCATCCATTGTTACTCCAAACACTTGCATCATAAAAAGCAACTGAGCATCTTCGTCCCTCTCTCTCTCTCTCTCTCTCTCTCTCTCTCTCTCGCGTAGGTGAGTTCCAATGGCTCATCACTACTAGCTACACACCATAGCCTCTCTGTTTCTAATCATTATTCCCTCAGTTTTCTTCCCGTGTTCTGTGTTTTCATTTCTTTTCCATAATTTTTTCCCTCCAAGAAATGTGAAGTTCCTAACTTCACCTTCAATTCCCTCTCTTTGATTTGCTGTTTTCTTTTCTGGGTCTCCTTTACCTTTCCCTGTTTTCATTTGTATCTAGTTTGTGGATGTCGAACTCCTTTTTTTTTTTTTGGGGGGGGGGGGGAATCAAACACTCTACCATTCGGTAAATTTCGTGACCCTCACTTTGTTAAAAATTTTTCAATTTATTGTATATAATTTGGTTAAAATTTGATTGAATTACGTGCCCTTTTAAATATTCCCTCAAATCTCTCACAAATCTTACTTCATTTGCACATCCACTACGAAACAACTTTTTTGATATCAGTGATATGTCGTCCATTTACCATCCCCATCCCCTAAGAAAAGAAAAGATAAAGATGCTAACTGTCCACCATTTGTGTCGTCATTGCAGGGTAGCTTTAAAACAGAGAAACAAAAGGTAGAAGAGCCGTGAAGGAATGTGCAATCTAGGGCTTTGAGGTTCTCTAAAATCTTTCTTTGGGTTTCCATTCACATTATTTCTCAATTTGTAGCCCTAAATCTAAGATTAGGGCTTGGTAAAAGTAGGGGGTGTCAGATTTAAGGGCAAGTGGGGAAGTGCTTTTGATTTTGAGGGAAAAAAGAGGGAGGTGTTTGTCTTGTAGGGCCCACCCCAATGTGTCCTGGCTCAGTGCACTGTGCTGCTGAGTGCTGAGTAAGGAAGCATACCCATCTCCATATTCAACGAAAGAATTCATTTCTCAAGCAAACCACCAAAAAAAAAAGGAAAAAAAAAGAGAAACCCAATCTTCCTTTCTCTTTTTTGAGTTGAGGGGAGTTGTTTGGTTCATGCCCACTTCTTCTTCTTCTCTTCATAGCCTCTTTTCATCTCCATTTTATTTTCTCCTTTGATTTTCCCAGATTTCTGCTTCTGGGTATATCTGGGGTTTTGGTTTTGTGTTCTGGCGTTCCTTTATTTTGGGGGTAAAGTTGAAGTTTTTTGAGGGATCTCCAACTCGCCATTTAGGAGGAGAGAATGAAGTTTATGAAACTTGGATCCAAGCCTGACTCCTTTCAGAGTGATGGTGATACTATCAGGTCAGTGTGCTACTCATTTTGTTGCTCTAATTTTGTCTCCATTCTGTCATTACTGTTCGATTGAAATCACTTTTGTTCTTTTATGTACCTACGCTTGCAACCCTATTTTTCCCCCTTTAGTTGGGCTCTTGAAATGTTTTCATTTTTGCTTGCATCTGATCTACAGTTTTCTGGGATTACTATCAAGTGGTTGTGTTTTTGTTTCTGACTTATGAGATCCTGAAGCCTGGAAAACGCATTCTTTTCTTTTGAACATGCTTCTTTGCCCACATTCATTGGTGCTAAACCCATATCTGCCTTTGATTTTCCTATATATAAAAGGTTATGTTCATCAGTGCCTCCTCAACCATTGTTTTTGGATTGAGGATATCTAACCCTCTTATGTGATTTGTGTGATGGTGATGGTGGTTATGCTAGGTGTTTATTCTGGGAAAATTAGAATCTTTTCATTGTTTTTTCTATGGAAATTTGGAGTCACTGTTGCTAAACAGTGACATTCATGATGACTCTTTTTCCCTATTCCTGTTCAAAACTATTGGGTTGGAATTTATGACATGATATGGTGTTCTCCAAGTTTCCTACACCAGTTATGTTTATTGTTCCTAACTGTGCACGTTTGCCCTGACATTAAGAGACTGAAATGTTGAATTGTGGACCACTATGTCTCTCTGTGTTACGCGTTGGACATGAGCTCAAGTTCACTGAGTTGACTCATACCTGCCCCTGAACTGCCTTGTACTTCCCTCCTTTGGCCATTTATGAGGATTTACCTAGGGCATTGAATGAGCTGCTTCTAGATCTCCTTGTGTCTGCTTATCTCTGAAAAGGGTACTATATTCATGGAATTGAATTGCTGTTTTAATTAAGCTTTCTGGTGATTAAACTTTCAAGCGTGGTTAGTATAATCTCTGAACTTCTTGTTGACCTTCTAAAGTTTTTGATCGATTAGCTCTCTCTTTATACATGATACAGCTGGACTGACCCTGCTTCGGTGGGATCCACACTGGGTGGTGGGAGTTGGTGTAGCCTTCTCCAAATTACCTTGGAATGTTTTGCCCTGAAAGTGATCTCACTTGACTTGCATTTGGCTTCCTTTCCTAATCTCTTATGGTCCAAAGTAGTACTTGTTTGCTAACTATTGTACATTTGTGCCACATTGTTAGTAACCGGTAAACAATGTTGATGTAATTGCATTCATGGGTTATCCCAAAAGAGTGCTGAGGATTTGTTTAGATAGGTTGGAATGTGTGCAGGTTCTTTATGATTTTTAATGTCGATTGCAATGTTGGAAGTAGCAACACTAGGCCAGTGAGGTGCCGTAGAAGCTATGACATTCCCTTTTTTTTTGGGGGGGGGGGGAGGTTTGTGGGGGTGGGGGACTGGGGAGTAGATGCATAATTGTTGTTTTTGCCTTTTTAAGTCCTACATTTGGATGTACCTGTGTCATCCAAGATGGAAATATGGAATATCCAAGGCCATTGATGCTTGACGAGTCTCCTCTAGACTAGGCAGAATTGATGTCTTATATAGACGATCATATGGTTATTAGCAGTCTTAGCCTTCTTATATAGCAATCTTCAATAATTAAAGGTACTATTTTATGAGCGTTTTTTCCTTCTTGCAACAGCTGTTGTGATGTTGTCCACAGCATGAACTATAGGCCTTCATGAAATTTCTGTCATGTTTTGTTGTGTTCAAATGCATGACATTTAGAGATTACTCTTGCAGGTATGTTGCAACTGAGCTGACACCTGACTTAGTTGTCAACGTTGTTGGTGTGAAATTCTATCTGCATAAGGTACAGTATGTTTTTTACATTTGGCAATATTGTAGCATTGTAATTTCTCACATTGGTCCTTTGCCTTAACCCGCTGAGCAACTTTGACGCAGAGCATGGAATATGGATTGTGAACTAACATTGTTTTAGGAACCAAGGAATTAGATTGATGTTTAGGAGGTTCTATGAATTTATTTATTTGTGGTATTCATGTCTTAAGTTTTCTTGCTGTGATGCTTATGTTCCGTAAAACTTCTTTCAGTTTCCTCTTTTGTCCAAGAGTGCTCGTTTGCAAAAGCTCGTTGCCATGGCAATTCAGGAAAACAGAGACGAATTATACATCGAGGACATCCCTGGTGGGCCAGCTGCTTTTGAGATATGTGCAAAGTACTGCTATGGCATGACAGTCACATTGAATGCCTATAATGTGGTTGCTGCTCGGTGTGCAGCTGAGTATCTAGAGATGTATGATACACTGGAGAAAGGAAATCTCATATACAAGATTGATATCTTTCTCAACTCTAGCATCTTCCGAGGGTGGAAAGATTCTATTATCGTTCTTCAAACGACAAAGTCCCTCCTTCCATGGTCTGAGGAGCTGAAGGTGGTTAGCCATTGCATTGACTCAATAGCTTCTAAAGCATCTATTGAGACTTCCAAGGTTGAGTGGTCTTACTCCTATAACCGGAAAAGGCTCGCATCTGAGAATGGGCAGGACTCTCAGTACAATGGGGTTAGGAAACAGCATACTGTTCCAAAGGACTGGTGGGTAGAAGACTTATGTGACCTCGACATTGATCTGTATAAACGGGTCATAAAAACTATTAAGACGAAGGGAAAGGTTTCAAGTAATGTCATTGGTGAAGCCTTGAAAGCTTATGCACTGAGAAGGTTGCCTGGTTTCGGCAAGGGTATTATTCAAGGAGGTGATATGACCAAGAACCAATCATTAGTTGAGAATATTGTGTGGCTCTTGCCAACTGAGAAAGGCAGTGTCTCGTGCAGTTTCCTCCTTCAGCTGTTGAAAGCATCGATCTCTTTAGCGTGTGGTGAAATGGTACAGACAGAGTTACTCAAAAGAATTGGCTTGCAATTGGATGAGGCATCAGTGGGTGATCTACTGATTAGGGCTCCACCTGGTGAAACTACTATCTATGATGTTGATTTGGTTCAAACTCTGGTTAAGGAGTTTGTCATGCAGGATCATTGTGTTCAGAATGATGTTCATGCTGAAAACGAGTTCCAAGATATAAAGAAGCATGCAGCCATATCAGATGCATCCAAGGGGATGGTCGCCAAGCTAGTTGATTGTTACCTTGCTGAGGCTTCACGAGATCCAAATTTACCTCTATGCAAATTCATCTGTATTGGTGAGCTTGTGTCGGGCTTTCCAAGATCATCACATGATGGGATCTATCGTGCCATTGACATGTACCTGAAGGTAAAGATCAGTTATATATGTAGATCTGACAAACAGGGTGTATGGGTCATGTTGACTCAAAACCAGTCAATGGAAAGTGTGGATCAGATTCAGATTAGGTCATTTAGCTTTGGTCTGCTTGCATTTGTTTTGGTCTCTAAACTGACGTGATATTGATTAGGAAAGTTTGGGATGATCTGCTTCAAGATTGGGTTATACTGACCTCACCGGATATTGGTTATGCAATTGAAATCTTTCTTTTTTCTTCTTTTCCTTTTTTTTGAAGGGGGGGGGGTGATGAGCCACATAGGGCCGCATAAATATGTAATACAATCATACCCGGGGGGGGGATTTGAACCTGATACGTGAGATGGCGTGGAACTTAGTCTTAACCGCCAGGTTAAGATCTCGTTGGCTTCAAATCTGTTGCCATTAGTGGATATCTTGTATTTGGAGCTATCAACTGGTTATATTGAGATAAATTCTGCTTCTCTGCAGGAACACCCTGACATCAGCAAGAGCGACAGGAAGAGAATATGCAGACTCATGGACTGCAGGAAGCTGTCGGCAGAGGCATGTGCCCATGCTGTGCAAAATGAGCGTCTCCCCTTGCGAGTAGTTGTACAGGTGCTTTTCTTCGAGCAGGCCCGAGCATCATTCCCTGGAAGTCAGACCCCTGTCAGGGCTTTGCTCCCAGGTATGTCCCAAGGGAGCTCGCGATCCACGACCACTAATACAGAGGATGATTGGGACGGGGTTCCGAGCACTGAGGAACTCAGGGCTTTGAAAGGCGAGCTAGCCAACCTTAGACTAGGAGGTGCTGATCAAGGGACTACCAGTGGCGGTGACAGCAGTACAAATGGTGATGGCCCAAAAAATGAGCCTGAGAAGGCCGCAGCCCATAAAGTCAGAAGCTTGCTCATGTCAAAAAAGATATTCTCAAAACTCTGGTCAAGCAAAGAGAGGGATGGAGAAAACAGCAGCTCCGATACCTCAGAGAGTCCGGCATCAACCAATGCTGAGGAAGTAAGATCTACCCCTTCAAGAAACCGGAAGCGTTGAGCATCTGAACCTGACAGTTTAGGGTCTTATTACTACTGAAGTGAATAACACAGGGGTTCGGCCTGGTATGTGAAAGTAGCTCGTTTTGGCTTCTTATCTCGGGAGAAAAGTTAGATCAACTGACAAATAGTAGGTGAAAGTGGATAAAATTGAGAGGAGATAGCGAATGTCGAGGATATTTCACTTGGTTGATCAAATTGTAGGAGGAGCTTTATGGGGTTGTTGGAAGGGAAATGCAATCTGGTGGGTTGGCTTTAGGTTAGAGTAGAGGAGCTTCTGTGATCATGATTTTTTCCGCAAAAAATGGTTCTATTATCAGAATATGTATTCTCCTTCAATCAATATATTTGATCCTAACATATGGATGTGTCAGTAAATTTATTTTTCCTCATCATCTGTTTGATTATAGATGGTATTGGTGTGTCCTGGACGAGTTCTTGGGGGCTGCACTAGATATTAGAGTTGGGAAAAGCTGATCCGGCACGATTACCGACTCGAACCCGACATGAAGTTAAGTGGGTTTGGGTATAAATTTTTGACCCGTTTAATTAAATGGGTTGACACGTTCAACCCGTTTAATTAAATGGGTTAGGTTCAGATTGAGATTCTCAACACGAAAAAATACCTATTTAACCCGTTTAATTAAATGAGTTAAATAACTCAAATCATTTTTTCATTTATCATTTATCCATTTACTTTTTATTAGATAATTAAGAATATAAAAATTTTTAAAATTGTGAATTATGACGAATTAGGGGAATTTTAAAGAGTAATTATTTAATGTGATATGTAAACTTAATTTCTAACACTATAATTACGTATTAGTTGAAGATATTAAATGTGTAAATGGTCAATTAGCCAACTGAACTTGACTTGTTTATCTTAAACGGGTTAAGCGGATCAACCCGTTTAAAAATTAAATAGGTACAGGTTAAGGTTTTTCAACCCGTTTAATAAACGGGTTAGTTTCAGGTCGAGAAATCTTCAATCCGTTTAAGTTCGACACGAACACGAACCCGACCTGACACGACCTATTACCCAACTCTACTAGATATCAATGAGGTTTTCTTGGCAATTACCTTATCAAAATGGCATCCAATTTCAATCTAATGCAAACATAAAATAACTAAGATCGTAAGCTGATTCGAACTAAGCTAAACTTACCTAGTTACCTATTCCAAGCTCAAAATAAATGCTGTAGTCTGTCATGAATAGACCAAATATTTTAGAGCCAAAAATTTTCTTTTCCTTTTTGTTGGGAGGTTTTTTTTTTTGGGGGGGGGGGTTATGTTGGACATTTCCACTAAAATATTTGTAATGAAAAGTAAAATGATTTTGTTAACTTCCTACTTCAATCTATATTAAGCTTATCATAACATCAATAAATATGCATTTATAGTACCTCATATTGGGTGTGCGCATATTTAAACAACCTTATAAATACACATATTGGCTTAATCACAATTGCATATAAGCCAGTTTAATATGTTCTGGTACAATTCATTAGGATTCAGCATGTTTGATTAATAAGTACCAATAAGTACTTATCAGAAGTTCCAAAAAAACCCGTCATGAATAACCAAAATTAATCCAGGCCAAACACCTTGTTTTGGTGCCCCCTCCCCCCAAAAAAATATCGAGTTACTACCGGTCCACAAAGAGGTAGAGTTCTCCTATTATACATTTTCTCTATTTATAAGATTTGAATATAAGATCTTACTTTAAAAAAATAAGTGTCAAACTACTTTGACTATATTTCATCCATTCTTGATATTAGCACTAGTTGTGCTTCTTACTGCTGTTCTTATGCAAAAAAGGGCTAATCAAGTAGGCTCACATTTTTCGCCGACTATCTCCAACCAATCAATCCTAAAGTCCATGATAATCTCACCTTTTTTTACACCCTTTCTTTCGGCCCAACCCAATATTTTGAGCCCAAGAAAGAGTTCTAGAGCACACATTTTTGGCAATTTCGGGCTTTTAAGTTTTGTCTTTCGACTGCCCTGCCTCTGGTCCATTGGTCCTGTTCTTCTATGTTCCATACTTCTACCCATTGATCGAAGCCAACAACACTTGAGTTCTGTGTTCTAAATCTAATGTACAACTAAAAAAAAAAATAAACAAACAAAGAAGCACGCTTTATTTTTCTTTAACAAGCCTGACAAACATATTAGAAAGTGAAGGGAAAAGGCACTGACAAAGAAACAAGCTATCAAATCCTTTACCACTTTTTTTTTCCCCTTCTTTTTTTTTAAGGGCCTCGTAGTTAATAATCGTCGATCAAATCATTGCCAGGCAAACTTTTTCGAATTTTAGAAGATTCCCTATGGGCTTTTTTTTGGGGGGGTCCAAATAAGTTACAAAGGTAGTACAATACAATGAGGGAAGGAGAAATCAAATATGAGACCTAATGTACTCAGAACCTCAATCTTAGCCATTTGACTAAGATCTCATCGGTTCCTTATGGACTTGTTAAGTGCATAGCAATAAGAATTTGCCCTAAAGCAACTAAGTTGTATTATCAAACAAATGAGGGTAGAATTATACGTGTAAAGAAGGTAAAAATTAAAGGCTCATATGTAAAAATTTTAACTCATAAAAAATTTAATAATTGTATTAATTATTACTCACTATAATGAAAGTTTATAGTCATGTAATTCTCAAATTGTTTATAGAGGAGCAAAGTGGGAAGGTTGAACATCATGAGCTTTGTGTCTTACCAATTATAGAGGAGCAAGAAGCACAACACCTTCTCTCTCTTTTTTTTTTTTTTTTAATGTGAAGGAGTAGGAGGTTATTAGTTATCACCCCAAGAAAAAAGTGAGAAGCCCACTAAACTTTGCTTCATGAAAAACCTTGGGCAGATAAAGTTTATTTTATGGCCCCCCTGAAATAATATATAAAAAATAAATCTTTTGTTTTCATTTTGTTTTCTTTTCTTTTTTTTAAAGTATTGGCATCACGTCTGAAAATGAGATCTCAACTTTAACCCCTCAAAGCCACGATTGCATTGCATTTAAGAACAAAGTGGGTGGGTTATAGTGCTCTCCAATAAAATTAAAGCACAATTTTAACCACTCGTAACTAACGAACCACCTGGATCTCATTTCAATCATTGTCCCTCCCACTCTTGAGGGCAGGAGGGGGAAAAAAAAAAGAAAAGAGAATACTTGCTTATGAATGGAAATAGTTGTAAATCAGGAATGGAATATGTACATGAGTATATGATAGATCCTCGTGAAAGTATGATACAGTAGTTCCTCAGGGGCGGAGCCAGAATTCAGAGTAAGGGGTGACAAGATTAATAATATACATAACATAAACTTTAATAGTTCTAAAAATGAAGTGCGTGGTCTGGTTGAGGTGTTGAGCATGAGTGAGGGCAGAGAGAGAAGAACGGTCCGCGGGCTGCAAAATGAGAAATAAAAATAGAAGAAACTTATAGGGCACTCATAAAAATTCGAAAAAAATATACACAAAAGGTAGCACAAAGAGTCAAACCCACAACCTCCCACACAAAGCAATAGGAAACCAACCACCCTCCTGTGCATATTTTTTTGAAATATCTACGAACTAATTAACATATATCTATTTTTTTGTTCCACCAGAATACCCGACATTTAATTTTTTTCCTCAAAAAATTGGGACTCAACTGACCTTCCTTGCCCCTTAGTGGCTTTTAATTTGCCAAAATGGGACGCAGACATTACACGCGCACACAGAGCACACCACAATCTTGATTTGCCAAAATGGAATACGTATATGAAGAAACTGCTAAGCATTGTCGTAATAGATTTAATGGGTGAAAAGCGGGCACAATCATTGGATTAGGTCCAATGAAGGTCTAAGTCTAACTAGGTCCACATGGGCCTTATTCAGTTTTCAGCATTAGTTTTCTACGATGAGATTTTACCATCTATGGGATTCGATCCATGGACCACGAGGATAAGAAAAATTGAGTGGCAGACTACTCGTATTAAGGTCAGTATAAGATCAATAGCGTAAATTAATACACACAGTGCATGCCAATTAATGCAGTTAGTAAAAATTTTGAAAGTTGCTGTTACGGACATGTACTCAAATTCGATCTATATAAATTTTGCGCCTCCAAAAGAAGAAAAATCATAATACACAAATTTAAAGGTGTTAGACTGACTGCTACCAAAATAATGAGCAAATAAAAGTTAGCGAATTGATATGATATTTTTACATCAGTTATATGTATATACAGTTAAATCTTTTACTCACGACTACAGAATTTACGTACTTGAGTTATTCTCATAACGTGGGATCAATTCCCAGATAGAGCAGCTTGAGAATAGTTGGTGGGTCTCAATGGGCCATACTGCCCAATTCTCACCAAGCTGTCAAGTCTCACTGAATGCCCTAAAATTGGGGCCCAGTACGACGGCCCAAATTTACCACCCCCTAAAAAAAAAATTTCCATGGTTGAGTTTTTGGCTAAACTTTGACAATTATTCTTATTTTGTATTTACACCCTTTAAAAAAAAAAAATTATTATTAGGGTGTGGACATGTACAAGTGTAGTTGTAGATAGGCCCATATCAAAGAAGCTAACCTGCCTCAGAATATGATGCACATTTCACAAAGGAGAGAAATCTAGATATGAAACAATAAGGCACTCTTAAAAGATAAAATACATTCTATCCTTGCTAGTTGCTAAGAAAGAGATGTCTCTTTCTTACCAATACAAGGATATTTTGTATCAAATCACTTGGCATTGACACTAACATAATTGCGGCTTATTTTTCATCGTATATTGTATTTTTTTTTTCCTCGTATTTTTGTGAGGACAATTTTTGAATGATTACATACAAAAAAGATGATCCAATTTCATTATAAAAATATTGGTTATTTTAATTGATAAAAGTTTTAAACGTAAAAGCTAGAAAAGAATCCCAAATTGGCCATTAGAAACAGATGATTAGGGGGAAAAGGGCAACAAAAGAAGGGAAAAGATTGTGAGCTACTTTGTAATAGAAAGGCCAAAAAAAAACGAAAAAGAAAAAAAAGAGTAATGATATGAATGAACTATGACAAGTGGGAGCTAGTGCTCAGAATTTAATTGGTCCAGTGCTAGGCTAATCCCAAATGTTGTCTTCATTACCAAAATAATTAAATTATTTAAGGATTCCCCTTTCCCACCTTCTTTTCTTCTGTTTACCATTTAAACAACTTTAAACTCAAAAGCATATTATAGGTATAAGACACCTTTAATTAGAGTTGGGTAATGGATCAGTTAGGATCGATTTATTTGATAAATTGAATTGATCAATTTCGTGTCAACTTTAAAAATAGCGGAGATTTACTCAAATTTGAAACATAACATGTTACATGCTAAACGGTCAAGGCCATATCGATTTTTATCGAAATCGGTTCTATTCATGTCAGGTTTTGTTTCTGTCAATAACTTCAAATCAGAGTTTAGATCATGTTATCAAGTTGGTTTAAACTTTCACACCTACACTTTTAATGTGGATATGATAAAGTTGTTATGTCCTATTTGTGTATGCATTAAAGTATAGGGGAAAAAAATGCATGTACATTCAAATAAAGAGTGGTTTCAGCAGCATCAACAATACATGGTAGTAGGCAATAATATTAATAAAATGAATTGAAAGACAAAGCATAGTCCTATTATACTCCTTAAATTCCTTAAATTCTCCCAGCACGTCTATCGATGAGGGTATATTTTTCACTTTGAAATTTGCATTTTAGCATTTGTTATTAGTCTTAATAATTGGTTATAATTAAGTTCATGTATTTGTGATGATCAAGCTAAGTCACATGTTCTTTTAACCCAAAATAACCAATTTTAGAGTACACAAGTTGAAATTGCTTAGAATTGATGCACATGTTCTATTCAAAATTGTAAGGGCACTAAGATAAGGAGTGTGCGTGTAATCCAACCTCAAGGTCCTATTACTACCAAAACTGCCACCCATATAAAATTTACAGTTAAATGATCTGATACATATATAGATTCTATTCAGAGTCGTACAGCATGCAAATCCAAAAGAAACAATGACGAGACATAAATATGTGGAGTCTTGTTCACTTTGATCATGTGGGTGGAAAGATTTGGTAGAAATAGAATGCGGTAAAAATATACCCAAATTGTTTCCTGTGATAAAAGTATGTGCCCTTATTTAAGGGAAATGGACAAATGAAAAGGGGAGAAATAATTGAGAGACCAAACCACAGCAAGACCCCACAAAAAGGACATATATGCCTTTTGGCGTTGGGAGATTAGAACTTTTTTTTTTTTTTTTTGGGGGGGGGCCTTGAGACACTGCTTTCTTTTGATTAGATACTCCCGAAGCCAACAACAAAGGGCCAAATTCTGCCCTATTTATCCATCACAATCACCCAAAAATCAAATAATATATAACAATAATATAATCCCCTCTTTTAAAGCCACCCAAATTCAATTCGTATCCAATTTGTTTAAATTAAAATTTATCAAGGCACCAAATCTGCAAAAGGAAAGAACTCAAGATCTTCGCCCTAATCAACTAGCTTAAGATCCTAGCCCCGATCAACTAGCCTGAGATCCGCTGCCAAATTCAGCTTCAAGTTTGATGGTCGTCGTTAATTGGCTATTTACCTGTTCATAGTTACAGACATACTTCTAAGTTCCAATTTGAAACGTTGAATATGTCTATATATAATCCATAATTTAAAGTAAAAACTATATTTGACGCTAATATAAGTTGTCTCCAATATATTAGATCTTTTAGATATTAGTCGTTATTAGTTAGAAATTGTATTGTATTGTCTATCCTTTGATATCCCTGGAATCATATGGTTAGTTTATATTCACAAGTCACGTAAACACATGGTTTTATGCAAAACTGTTCAAGTTTTAGTATAATTGATTTATTTTTTTGGGGAGAGGTTTCAGAGCATTAGTAAAGGTATACCATTGATGAAGGTATTTTATACCTTTTGGCGAAGGTATTTTGGCACGACAACGAGGAATATCCATATCCTTAATACTAGTTGATGATCTTTGCATATCCAAGTCACATTATTTATCATCAATTAACATGAGCAAAAGTAACGGTTAACATTAGGAGAATAAGTACAATTAATGAATATCCCCTTTATCACTAACTAAATTAATCATTGATATTCATGCCTGTAAGATTCATCCGTGTGACAAATTACATTCCATATCGTTATCTGTAAAAGAGTAGTAGTAGAAATAAATTGTAAATAAGAACTCAAATTAGAGGAGAGAAAATTTTGCCAAGTGTGACAATGAATGAACCGGATGGAAAAGGCGAAACGAAAGGCTACGTTTGGATGGAATAACAAAAAAGGATCTACAAAGGCCGTTCCAAAGATAAAGTTACATTTACAAAACAAAGCCGAATGAGCTAGCCGAAGCCTCAAACAAATAAGCCTCCCAGAGACGAGAAAAATATAGAGACTACCCCCACCCACCGCTCTCGTTACAACCAAAAGATATCTTCTTCCTTTTTTTCACTCCTTTTTCGCTCATTTGTCTCCTATCAAAATCGTTACACCCTACCCACAAAATAACAAACCAAATCAACCCAAAATAAAATTTAAAAAACCAACCTTTTTTTCGTTTTTTATTTCTTGGAGCTAAGCTAAGCTAAGCTAGCTAGCTAAGGATTAGATTCTAGCCGAGAATTACATGTTAGGATACGAGGTTTTGATCTTGTCAAAAGATCGAGTACAAGGAGAAATAAGTCGTCCATCTAGAACTCACGAGGATCGACGAAAATAGAGAGACCAGCGGGCGACTTGGTCCAGTCACCCACTGCCCCGTCGCTATAATCTTCCCCGAGTCTTTTGATACACCATAAGTCCTCCTCACACGATAGCTTCTTCCAGTGTGGAACCCCTATCTTAAGCGGGTCCCCACTGGCCAGCTCGGTGGCGACTAAGCTGCATCCTCTTTCTCGGGCCATGTTATGGGCCACACCACATAGCGCCTTCACCATCTTAACCGCCCGTGGGCCCTCACCACCGAGCCCATACAAGAAGTGAAGCCCGAAAGGCCTGAACACTTCCGGAAAAGACGGAATCCTCAACCAAGGCAAGGCCCGATCCAAGACCCGACTCGTCCGGGCCAGCCCTTTCCCCACCCGCGACGCGCCTTTCACCTCAAGCCTCCACACGTCGCTGCAGTTCCACACACTGACGACCGCCCACGACTCGGGCGGGTCGGACAGGAAGCCGTCGGGCCCGGGCCAGGAGTACCCGCGGGGGACGGCGAGGAAGGTGGCGATGGTGAGGCGGTTGCTGAGTACGGCGTCGATGTCTCGGGGGAAGAACTCGGTGGTGGAGAATTTCCGGCGGTAGAGAACCTCCGCGTCGGAGGGAGGGAGCTTGAGGATGGTGAACTTGGAGCTGACCCGGACCCGATGCGCGAATACGGGTTGGACCAGGATAGAAGGGGTCCGGAACCTGGTGTAGGCGAATTTCTGAGTGAAGAGAGAGACTGATGCCTGGTTGTCGCTTTCGGTGGCTAAGTAGGAGTACTCTGCGCCATTTTGTACGAACCATTCTTCTATTTTGCTCACGAGCTTCTTGGCAATCCCCATTTTCCTGGTCATTTTTTTTTTAAAAAAAAGAGAATTGATACACATAATCCTCATGATGTAGATACATAAATAGAAGTGTAACGGATGTATATAGACTGTAGAATGAACTTTCCGTAACGTAATAAAAATGTGTTGTTTTTTTTTTTTTGGGGGGGGGGTTTGGGTGGGGGAATTTACCGGTGAGAAGGGCAGACGCGGAGGCCTAAGATATAGGCGACTTTGGTGAATACGGGGATTGGTTTAGACTTGGAAGAAGGACGTGGGTGTTTTTTACCGCAGGTAACGGTTTTGATGCAACCTCTTATCATCCCCAGGCCTAAGATATAGGCGACTTTGGTGAATACGGGGATTGGTTTAGACTTGGAAGAAGGACGTGGGTGTTTTTTACCGCAGGTAACGGTTTTGATGCAACCTCTTATCATCCCCACTATCTCTCTCCTCTCTTTTCCTTCTTCTTCTTCATCTTGCTCAACTAACTCTGCTACCTGTAAAACAAATTAAAAAAACAAAGATTATTTGATGAGTCAATCAAACAGTCTATGATTTCACATTAAGAAGGGGGGAGAAGCATCGTATTCACGGGGTTTAGTTTTCAAATGCGGAATTGATGGGGAATAAGATACCACGCTTAAGCGATGTGGAGTGTGGACCCTTATCACAACCTTTGAAAAATACAATTTCAGTAACAGCACAACAGGATTATCATGTAGACATTCGCAAAGGGTTTGACAGCGACAGTAAAAATTTAGTATCTTCGTTCCCTTTTTTCTTTTTTAAGCTCTTTTCCCACCTCTGTAGTACTGCATACATTCTCGATCGATCATGCAACTCTAGTTGTTTGGAGAGAAACTTGTCTGCTTTTAAATTCAAGTGGGTAGTAGTAGCGGGTTCACAAGAAATCAACCCCATTTATCCACCACCACCTCAAGACAAACTCACTCAAATCAACGCGGATGATGATCATGATGAAGAGAGTAAAAATGATCAAAGAAGTGATTAAGGAAATTACCAGCATGAGAAAAGCAGGGGAGTGGCGTATGCGGCAAAGGGGGTCCCCCAAGAGATGAGTGAAGAGAGAGAGTTTACCGGTGGGCCCAACCTCACACCTCGCCTCAACCTCTTCCACTTCTCTCCCATCTTTTTCTCCCGAGAATTCTCTCACCACCACTTTCTTCATTCTAAGTGAAGAACCAAAGCCGAACTGGGTTTCGAGTTTGGAGCTAATTAAAGAGCAGACTTACTTCAGAAATTAAAAGGTCAGGTCACAGGTGTGATGAGAATGAGAATGAGAATACATAACAACGGAAAAACGGACCAAGAGGGCAGCTAGCTAGTTAGCTAGGAATTAATCCATTAAAGAGCTCAGGAGAAGATTCGGGCTATGATTAAATAAAACAAAAGTAAAAAGTCAGAATTTTGATTTTGATTTTGATTTTGATTTTAAAAAAGAAATGGAGGAGAGGGTTTTTTTCTTCTTCTTCTTCTACTTGTTTCCTGGCGGTGCAAGGTTAGAGGGCGGGAGGGAGTGTCGCTAACGTGAATAGTAAGTAAGAAAGGGAAGCCGAGGAGAGAGTGAAGCTACAAAGTGGAGATCAATTCCCTGTGGGTATTTATAGGCCCAGCGGTCTCCCCTAAGTAGAATACAATACTTGAGGTTAATTAAACCACACTCCGTACTCCAATCTCCCCCATTTTATTTTATTCAATATTCTAAAATCTTCCTAAAAGTATATTTCCTAAATATTCATACAGTATCGTTTGGTAAAGTGGAGCGTATAAATTATCGATAATTATTTGATAAACTTCATAAAATTGATTTTTTTTAAAGAATAAAAAGAACAGAGGTGTGTTTTTTTTTTGATCAAAAAGAACAAAGGTGTTATGGGAATGGATGATGATGGTGATAATGACAAGCTCAGGAAAGAAGTTAAAAAAGGGGAGGGAGAAAACCCGGCCCGTTGAGCTTCTTCTATCTGCCAAAAGCCTACCTATTTCATCTTTACGGTTATATTTTTGGAAGGGTAAAAAAAGAAAGGGGGTGGAGTTTAAAAAGCCTTTTAGATTCTAGTACTAATAATGAAACGGAGTAAATTGGGTCGTTTTCATAACCCTTTTTCTCCCAATCCCAAATTTTAATTTAATTTAATTAAATTTTCCATAAAAGAGAGAGAGAGATAGTGGAGAATGAAGTGAGAAATGGCGGCTGAGAGGGAGGGGGCACTGTGGCTGTAGTAGTACCAGTATTATTCTCACTCTCTCTCTCTCTCTCTTTTATTTTTCCTTTTCTTTTTATTCTTTTGGTTGATTGAATTTTAATCATTAATCGCTACGGAAACAAGCATTGCCAATGCCACCATCACTCACACGCCCTTCGTAATCATTGTCCGCCTTCTCTCTCTCTCTCTCTCTCTCTCTCATGAGTCATGATTTTCGATCACATCCAGCCATACATACATGACACATCTCAACCAGGGTCATGCATACATTACATAACATGGTGATGAACATGGGGGCTTACAACATATGGCGTCACCCCGCATTTTATGGGTGGGGCCCCAATAGTAGCTTTCACGCCTTCCCCATTGTCCACCTACATTTTCATCGTGGTCCAATCCTTTTTCTACATGTACATCATCCATATAAATGCATGTCCACATCATCACGTCCAGTCTGTATGTATCATGTGTGTATGTATGGATTAAGTATTCGAGGGAGTGGCTTTGAATCGCGAGAGAGACGCGTACGTGGCTAATCTCTTTGCCGTCCGTTCCGTATTTCTAAGCACTTTGCTGATTTCGGCCGTTGGATTTTTGTGGCGAATAAAGACAATTTTTACCGTGCCAATTTTAGTTGTCCATGATTTTTTTTTTTTTTTTGGCTTTTAGATTTTTACTGTGAACTGCAGACCTGATTATAAGCTGGACATATCACTAACCTGTGATTTTACAGCTGTCCCGCTCTATTTTCATTCACTGTAACCATTTTCTCCCTTTTCTTATTTGGATTAAGATTGGCGAAAAGAAAGGAATCGACGAGTTCACACACAAAAATGATCATATAATAATTTTTTGTATTACTACAACAAATTTAAATATCAAGTGCTCACATTAGAAATTTTAAATGTTAAAGCGTGCAGACAAATTTTGTCATCGACAAATCAAAGTCAATAAAGTAAAATAAAAATGAGACAATTGAAATAATAGAGACGCTGATACATCAGGGTACTCATATATAAGATCTCAAATTTCATTAATATTGCTAATAATTAATGAGTGTAACAATGACAAATACATAATTTTAATACGATCCAGGAAGAAAGCATCACTCTCAAAATAACAAAAATTTAGAACTTTAATTAAAAAACTCAATTAAAGTGACTTGTTACGTTCTCAGTATGTTTAAAATCAGTACGAACTAATAAAAAAACAGGATGATTCAAATAGTCTAGCACTTGTCCCCCTTAAGTAAGATTTCGGATTCGAGTCTTATAAATGGAGAAAATCTGTGATAGGAGAACTCTATCCCTTATTGGATCAACAGTAACTTAATTTCAGTGAAATAAAAGATATAATAAACTAATATTATTCTGGTATAATCTGAAACTGGATTGAAGACATTGGACAAATAAATTATTCTCCTTAATTTGGAAGCTTGTAACGTAAACGAAGATTAGGTCAAAATTGTAATTACATCAACGCTACAAAAATTAGAAAGGGACTCATGATCAACTTTACTTTAGTTGAATCATATAAAATAATGAGAGGATAATGTTTGTCGTCCCTTATGAATGTCGATAATTGATTAGGAAAAGAGCGAGAATGTCATAGTTAATTTGGCGGGCTGAGTAATTAATTAGAGGGAAGTAAATTAAAAAAAAACGGTTCTAGTAATGATTGGAGGGCTTTAGGAAGTGGACACGTCCCTTGGCCTTTGGCTTTGTAGATTAATGCTACGCGTTTAATGCTACGTTAATTATGGGAGATTTCGCCTAGAGCGGCTGGCCATTTCAAATCAAAATTCCATTAAAGATTTTAAAGCTTTTTTAATTACGTGGTAAGCTGATAAGGTTTTCACGACTTTCATTGAGATGCTAACTTAATATATTCAACAATCATCATCCACATCATCTAATATTAACATGAGTTCTGTCTAAATGAAATTTTAAAAGATCTAAATATAAACAGTCTTACTCTTATATACACTCCTTTTAGTTAACAATCAATGTAGACAATTCATTTTGTAAAAAGAAAAAGTGAAAAACACACCTTAAAATTGATATCTGTATTAAAGAACGTATTTTGTAATTTTAAAAATCTAAGTCATACAATTTTAATCAATATTTCCTTCATCCCTTTCCAAATAAAAAGTTTAGATTTTAAAAAAGTGACATATTTCTCAAAAGGTGGAATACTGACCGAAATATATATTTGTTTAATTAGTAGGAATATGATAAGTAATTTAGTTCATGGCAAGAACTAAACAATCTTATAGATTTTTTAAAGTTATGACATCATAATAATACATATTAGACTTCTCATTACTTTTGTTAACAGTGTATTAAGAATATACTTTTTAAAATGTGGGCACAAAATAGTAATCGTTAATTAAGAAGGACGAATCAGATCATTTGACTTTCTGATACACAAGAAAATTTTGTAAAATATGAAAGCAATCATGTAAGGAAAATTCACGAATATTATACTCTTGAAAGCGTCCTACTTACAAATTCTTAATAACAATAAATTGTAGATAATTCTGTACTATGTGTAGACAATACATATGCAAACAGGCGGTAAATATGCATGAAAATGCAGTATATTTTGCAAAGAAGACATAACCTACTTTGTACGCAATAACCATACCATTTTGGGGAAATCCATTACTACTAAATTAAGAAAGTCTTTGCTTATAGAGGTGTGGTAATTTATGCTTTAAATAATTTAGGGTTCCCATAAATCACGAAAGATAACTGGTCAAAGATGCCCTGATTAGCTTGTCTTGATTAATCGAGCGTCCATAACTCAACGGTCTAAACGAAAATTAGACAAGAACTTCTCCTGGTGGATTACTTAGCGTTATGGTCGTTTTAAACATCCATGTTCGATCAAGTCCAATTCCCTTTTATCTACATTCTTTGTAAAGCAAGTAGAGCCGGATTTGATTTACGGTCGTTAGATGGATGTCGGTTATTAATTGGTAAAATTTTTAAAAGAGTTATTATCATAAATATGAGTAGATTATCACATATACTAGTATTTACGAATCATTCGCATAAAAAAGAAAAAGAGTTACTGTCACTAGATTTTTATTTTGCTTTTTGCAAACTTTAACAAAGAATTAGAAACTCCAAGATCGAGTTCGCTTTCAGTACTTATCCTACTTTGATTAGCTCTATTGGTTGTAACTTATAAAAGAGACTTGTGTTGTTCATATGACTACTGAGATTTTTGATTGTTGCTTAAATATGACTTTTTTCTTTGGGTTATTTTTCGTGGCTACCAACCCTCAAACCCTTAACCCTTGATTTTGTGGCAAAAGCTAGAAAACCAACTGGGACAAGGCATGACAGTTCTTTGGGTTAATTTTATGAGGTGATAATTTTAAATATTCTCTGTGGTAATTCTGATCTTACTTAGTTTATTACACGTATAAGGATTAAGAACTACCTATTATTAGGGGCCCACATAAAAAAAAATTCTAACTCCATCATTGCGTAAGCACTAGCACACTTTGGATATGAAAATCCTGATCACTCAATCTTATTAATTACTACTATTATTATTGTCCAAACATATCTATATATATCTAATGTTTTAGTTTCACTGAAATAAAAATAGAGAATCCAGGAAGAACACTTCCAGAAATATTTAGCATCGAATATCTATGTATGATTAATTGCATGAGGCAGTGTACCTAATGCATATTATATATGTAAACTGATAGCATTTATCAGTCATGATCATATACCTTTACGTTATACTACCTGCTACCCAAAATTTCTGTAATATGTTGTCACATCTCTGTGGCTTTCAGTTACATGCATGCCTTGAATGGTTCAGGCTTGCGAGTCAGAACATATATAAAAGAAAACTAATAACACTCTCTATACTTAACCACTATTTAACTAGTAAAGTATCTGAGAATTGTTACCAGATATCAGGGGTTTGAATCATGCCACATGCAGCTAGCTCACCTTAAAGTCTCTGAGAATTGTTACTAGATATTAAGGTTTGGATCATGCTACATGCAGCTCGCCTCAAAAAAAAAAAAAAAAAAAACTTATCAGCTTGTGGTTAAATAAACCTATGATAGAATAACTTACATTAGTGACATATATGTGACCACGTACTGTAAGATTCTTTATTTGGCGTCAACACTTGAATATATCTGCTTAAGTCATATTTTTAAATGTTCATATATCCGCGCTCTACTATTTATGAATCACTTTATATCATTTTCAGCCAGTGATTTCATATTCTCCTGGGTCTGGAATTAATTCTTGCACTTGGCAAAAGGAATAATTATTCTCTTTAACTAACTCCAAATCTTTAAGCTAGCTAGGGTCTACAACGATTCCACACATATAGAGCATACTAGGGTGGTCAAGAAAAAAGAAATTCAAAGTCACACATTGGACATTTTTTTTGTCGAATTTAATCTCGAAAGCTGGTTAATTAATTGGAATGGATTACTTATTATATTGATTAGCTTTTTGATTATGGTATAACCGAGATAAATGACTGTAGATAATGAAATCTTTTAGGAATAGTAACTAAGCATTAAGCATATACTAACAGATTAAATGTGCATGATTAGGGCGTACTTCCTGGTTGCCTGTTCCATGTTCAAACGTCATTTTGTCCCCTTAATGGTGTATTATTGGCTGGTAAAATTTTGAAGAAAACAACCCCAGCAGGCTTCATCTTATCTTTGACCATTTTCAGCTGAATGATCAACATAATCGAATTATAATACAGCAGCCACAGGACCACAAAGTCTCACTAATTAGTTGATTAATAATTCTATGTCTACATGATTAAACTTTTGACCATGTTCAAATTTCTTCAAAGTACTTCTATATATATGAATTAGCTAATTTGTTATGGCCATTTGATCAAATTATGTTCCATCATAGTTGTACAAGACCTAGTTTAATATGTTATGCCTCCCTCAGCTTCTAAGACCAATAGGACTACTATTTGGATTGTGATAATTAAGTTTTTAGTTTTAAAAAAAGGGAAAAATCCTGACTAAAATAAAGTTACTGGCACAGTTAACTCTATTTAGCGAAAATATATTTTTATGATCATCGTTCATGAAATTAAAAGTCATGATCATTAGTAACTAATTAACAGCTGCTAATCAAAAAAGAAAAAGATATTACTAAAAAAATGCCACATGTGTAGCGAATGAACATGAAATAAAACCAAAGCAAAGCAAATATTAGCTATATAAATGACTCAATATTTTTTTAAAAAAAATAGAGGAATTATGCAACAATATAACTGCAAAACAGGTTGGTTTCGAATGATCCTTATATTTAAAAAGCAAGCTCTTTATCATGCATTTGAGTTTTTTTTCTCAATAAAAAAAGACATCAAAAATAGCATTGTAGTGTGATAATCCAAAATTAAAGGTGAGTATTGGACATATATGTACTATATCCGACTCTTTTTATGGTTTGTTTGGTTGATTGTCTTTCTAATCTTTGCTGTTTAATTAGTATATAATAAAATCATTTATTGTCATTCTTGATGTTTTGTTTTTGTTCTTATTTTAATTCAAATCACGTACTTGAAAATCACTGAAATCTCCAAATATAGGTTTGAGTGAACCTCTTATCTTTCCCTAGTCTATATAAACTCATGCTTCTTGGAATCAAAACAACATATTTCATGCGTTGAACCAAACAAGAAGCGTTACGAATAAAATGTATTTGCATGCCTCTAGCTTGGGTTTTTTGATGCGAAAAATTGGAATGAAATGGAATCAGAAATGATACTAATATGTATTGGAAAGATTTTTAATTCCTAGCATTATTTGTTTGATTCAACCTCCATAATGAAATGTTCTTATTTCAAATGTATAGATTGAAGTAATACCTCAAGAATGTGATACTGATGAAAAATATACAAAGTATGGGAATCTAACGATTTCATTACTATACCAAAATTAAAAAGAATATGAACTAAATGACTCTTTAATTTATTTTTGATTTAATTCCATTCCAACTTTTTAAACTAAACGATCCTTAATTGTTAAATTTATAATACAAAATATGAAAAAAGACAGCTATAAAGAAGTCAGGAGAACATGGGACCTCGACATGTAGGATTGTGTCTCAGAGTTTCAACAAGCTAGGAGATGAAAAATACAGCTAAGGAGCAAACAAACAGTCACAAAATCCAAAAACCAAGGGCAATCACGATGCTGTTAATTTGTAGGGTAACTTGCAAAATCTCATGCCCAAATATATAATATAATGCATGTCCGTACAATATAATTGGTCTGTTGACCCCAATCATATAACCAGCCTTCTGAATAACTAATATTATTATAATGAATACTATAATATAACATAGAGAGGATGCAATATTTGTTGTTGGCATGGGGGCACAAAGCACAACTAGTACCAATTAATGTCTCTCCGATCCTTAACAAAAAGTTATCACATAATTAGGCAAATGTCTCTTCTCACATCAACATGACCAAATAGCCTTGGGACCAAAAAAATTATTTTAAAAAGAAAAATTAACTTCAAAAAATATATTAAATCATGCAAGAGGATGAGAGATAGAGGGAATTAGCTAGGTAATTAGGTAACAAGGTTGCCAAATTCCTGGCTAATTGTCTTGATTTTGAGATTAAATGGAAGCATTATTGTCAATAGGAGTGGAAGGGTTGAATAATTAGTAATATAATAAGGATATTGTATGAGTGTATGTGTGTATGTGTGCCCTAGGTCTAGGTCGTATACTCATTTAAGATCAAGTCGACCATACTATAATTAGATTCTTGTTCTTAACGTGGTTCGATGATTACTGATCATAACACTTTTAGATTAGTTGGGATCAACAATTTCTTTTATTCTTTTAACTAAATTATGTTTTACCTCCTTCATTGTGGTCTCTTTTACATTTGCGAGATTTATTATTTAAATGTACTATCTCCAATATTACATAACAAATTAAAAGTGCTCTATTATATGGAGAAAATTAGTAAATAAATATGCATCTTTAAAAATTAAAATAATATAGAGTAATTAGATGTTAATATTTTAAGATTGCATCATTATTATGTACGACTATTTTTTATAAGATATTCACCTTTAATAAAGAATTTTATTTTTTATAGATTGTAATGTACTGTATCACTTTTAATTGTGCACTTGTAATATTATCATGTTTAAATTATATGTCAGTAAGTTAGGCCTAATTTAGATCATGTTTAACAAACAATTTACTAGAAATTAATACCAATACTCCAAAAAAGAGTTTTGAGAAAGAAGCTCAACCCATTAAAAATGGGTAAGTAGAATATAAGAATATTAGGTAGTCCTTCTATCAAATAATCTCACAATACTATCACCAGCTAAAATTAGAGAAAAATCACTTGAAACAAAATAAGATAAAAAGTTAATCCCATTATAAGTACAAATGCTACGTAAAATTCCTATATTATTTATAAATTGAATGTAAAGATTACTGTGATTCAAATTAAAAATATTTTAATCGAAAAAAGTTCTATTATCATATTAAAAATAAGCATAATCAAAATTCAGCTTAATAATGTAAATGACAATGATGATTTTTGTACTCTAGTTATCAAATTCTTATTGCTCTAAAGAAATGAAATGAAATGTGAATACGTGAAGATAATTTTAATAGAAAGAGCTTAGAGCAAAATAAAATACGCATATTCAAGTGAGGAAAGAGACAAGGGTGTACGTGTTTTGGGGTGTCTACACAGATTGACCTATAGACTGCCCAGGCTACCACTGGCTAGACTGTATATTTTTATTTTTCTATCCCATGATTTGATCTATTTTTTTGTTGTTGTCCCACTTTGATATTTGCAATGTTGGGCCAATTAACCTACAAGATTAAGAAAAAGAATTAAATATTTTCAGTCTAAGATTATTTGTTTCTCAAACTGTAGCCATCCCCTGACCAACGATATCTCTTCTGACCCTCTTGCCCTATGCTGTGCACACTCACTTCTACATTTCCATTTTGCCATATCCTTCTTATATTAAAGTAATATTATAAAACTTATGTTGAATTATTACTATCAATTTAATTTTTTTGATTGAAACAGTTCTAAAATATAAATAACATTACTGTCCTTAGATAAGAAGTTTTGAAATTGACTATCATAATCAGTCTTTATATTGAATTATTAGGTAAGATAAGATATTTACACTTCAAATTTAATGATTATTTGTCTAAAGAGACATTTTAGAATATAAAACCTTGGCCAACTAACTATTAGTTTTAACTTTTAGTAAATATTTAGTGGTGTTAGTTATCTACCCCTTTTCCCATACATAAATTTTAATAAATAAAATAATTATTTCAACATGATTCATGGGTCAATAAGGAGAGTTATCGGGACTTACCTCCAAGTAGTAACTAAGATAAATAATTTACTCATATTTGAAAATTTAATAAAAGGAAGTGAGGACTTATTTAGCTTTGCTTGAAAGGACATGTGATGTAACAAGAGCAAGGGAACCAATGGATACATATATGCCCTTTATTTTCATTATAGGATATATTACATTAGCTAAGGTTTATGACGACATAGTAGAGAAACAACGTCTATATTATTTGGATAACTGCTCCTTATACATTAACTTAGAATGTTGGGGGGGGGGGGGGGGGGGCGAGTACAAAGAACCACAAATGAATGATAGTTATTCTTCTTCACTCCTATTTAACCTCCTAAAGACCTGTTCTTTTCGTTAGTAAATTCAAATTTATCAACCTCAATCAACTTCAATCCACATTAATCTACTTCAACTTACTTTACGAACTTCAATAAAAAAATGACAATTTCAACCCACTTCAATAAACTTCAACTAACTTCAATCCACTTCCCATTGTTTTAAACAACTTCTACCCTTCACCAAAAAAAAAGTTTCAACGTACTTCAACTAACTTCAATCTATTTCGACCAACTTTAACAAAAAATATCTAACTCAATCTATTTCAATCAATTTCACTAACTTCACTCATTTACCAATCCATATTTACCAAAAAAAAAATAGGCCCTAAATAGTCATTATTACATTCATTTCCTATTGAATCAAACCGAGGTTGATATAGTAGCTCCAAACCATCTAATAATTCACCCATGGTATAGCAGCACGAGGGATGGGCTAGGTTTGGATCATCAAAGAGACATCTCCATATAACATACAGTCATACACATACATACACATAACCATGGAAAGATGCATTGATTTGGAGTTGTCAAATCTTAGCAGCAGGGGTGAGTTTTTGTTTGCATGCCTAGGTGTAGGGGCAATTAGGTAATAAAACACGCTAAAGGATAAAAAGAGTGACCGACATTAGGGCAGGTTGCGTCCTCCAAATGTTTTAGGCTGAGTTAAATCCAAATCCCACTATGAGAAAAGATAGAGATTTTAAGCAACCCAAAATCAGATTAAAGAAAGGCGACGTGCCAATGCCAATGCCCATCCCTATTTATCCAAACACCACCAAAAGAAAAAAAAAAAAAGAAAAAGATTTGGTTAATTGGTTACGTCTTTGTATTTATTTATTTACCGTGCATGAAAAATGAGAGTTAGCTAGTTGTGCTGATGATTATACACTGCTTTAATTTTGGTATACATACAGACCCCCTTTGATGTTGGCTTTTCAAGTTTGTTTCAAGGAACCTTTTATATCTAAATTCATTTTATTATGCTTCTTTTTAACTACTCAACTAGCCGAAATAGTCGAACACATTGCACAATATATGACCATATGACATCTATGGATGCACATCAATTAGCCACTCACCCTCCCATGCCACCGTGCTATAACTTTCACATCATTTGCTCTCCTATACACAAGCATCTATTGGACATCTAGCTTCTTAGCTAAAATAGTGCAATGACAGTAAGTTACCATATCCTAAAAGCGAAAAAACACTGTGTATCCTGTTTCTATCGCCTACTAGTTACATGCGGATTTACCCTCTTTAGGAATTATTTAATGTGTGATACATTGAAATCGGACGTCGGTTACTTAAGTAAACTGACATAGACAGATGTAAAGCTTAAAAGTGACATCTCATCCCAATGGATCAACACATGCGTCTGATTTGGTAAATGAGCATAAAACAAAAGTAGAATTTAATGTTTTTACTATTTTCTTAGACTTATTAGGAACTAAAAAACTATTGCTAGCGCATACGCACGGGGGGCCAACTTTTGTGTTCCTTAATTAGTCAAACAAAATCATACGGCTAATAGATTTAATAATATGCATGATATGTTAGAGATGACTTTCACTTATGGTTAATAATTATCCTGCACATACATTATCTAATTTTACCTAACATAGTATTGGTCTCTATGTTGTTAAATTTCATGGGGATATTAACAGTTTCCTGCTATTAATTTTGGCGGGGCTAACAAAAAGAGCTTTTTAGACACAGGACAAACAACTAAATATTTTGTTGTAACTTTCACATTGTTTGCTTTCCTAATAAAAAGGCATCTCTTGAGCATTTTCTTAGCTAAAGTTGGGCAACAATGTACGTTATTGCACATTAAAAGCGAAAAAACACACAGGATCATGTCTCTATTGCCTGCTATTTGCGCGCACCTACCCATGCATGTGTAGTAATAATATACGATATATTGAAATCAGATATCGGTTACTTAACTAAACTGGTACAGATAGATCTAAAGTTTAAAAGTGGCGTCTTATCCCACAAATCAACACGTGCATCTGATTTGGTAAATGAGCATAAAACAAAAGTAGAATTTAATGTTTTTGCCATCCTTTTAAGTCATTGCATTGGGGAACTAGAATGCTGTTCACTAACTGATACAAAGGACCAACTTTTGACTTAATAATATGCACGTATAATTAATATGTCACAAATAAATTTCACTTATATTTGATAAGCCTATTATTTTGCATACACGTGATCTAATATTACCTAACAAAAAGTGCTAATGGTTTCTTGTTAAGTTTCCTGGGGTCGTTAACATGCAATGACTTACAATCAATACTTATTAACACTACACTACGGAAGGTCATGCTTACATTGTGAGGATGGAACAAGTTACATGGAACGAAATTTATTCACTTTGGCATGATATTCAAAGGTTACATATTTTAGTTAAGCACTACCAACAGAACTAAGCAGATTAAACTCTCAATTTCCGTGCCATCATGCGTGATTAAGCCAGTCATGGTGTCACTAATTGATTATAGATCGAATAATCATGTGATTAGTAGCTGTGCAATCATGCAGTGTATGGTGAGAACACGCGTGACTAAAGTGATATTGCAATACCCAATTTGCAACAAACAAAAAACTATTAATTGATTGGATCGGTAATTGATACATATCATTTACTAAATTATGGACCAAACGTCCACCATATGTTACCAGTCTTTTCACTAAAAAGACTGAGTTGATTGGATTTAATTTCTTTGTGCAATTTCTAGTCAATATGTCAATTAATTGTACGGAGATATATCAATAATTTCTTGAGAATAAGAGGGCTTTCTCCTTTTTTTTTTTTTGGGTGGGTATTTGGTTTGAGTGATGATAGATGAGGGAGAGAAAAAAAGACATAAGGATTCCAAAACAGAAAGCATGGCCCTCCGATCCTCCTTTAAAGTTTAATCACAAGAAAAAGAACAACAAAATTCAGAAACATCATTTTTCGTCTGCCACGTTTCCCTTTCCCGACTTTCATGTCATTAATATCATCCAACGTCACGAATACTGCCCCACCAGTAGATCACGACGAAATTTAACCAACCAATAATGTTGATTGAGTAATTAGTCAATTAATCCATCATTTCGAGCTAGTCGATATTATGCAAAACTTCCAAATTGGACAAGACACGTAAAAATGAGCTTTGATTTTGGTCGTGGGCGGCCTTACACTGCAAGAATCCGCCTAATTATTCATGCTATCGATATCATCATTATTGTTAGTTAAACACGAAAATATTATTAATGTCAACGAACGGAAAATATATATATTACAACTCAGCATGTACACTAGTTTACGTGGAAATTACGTGCAAACTCGCTTGTTTGCTTAGTGAACAGACTTTAGGAATAAATTACTAGTGAAAAGCTAGTAATTGAGATTATTTTCTCCAAGTACGTGTGTATATATGGGAATAACTAGACTATTAGATCTGATACAACAGGTTAGTTTTGTACGATTTTATATGAAATTTTCATGTTATTATTCACAAACATACAATGTAAGGCATATGAAAATGTAAAAACTATAAGAAGGTACAAGCAAATATAAGAAATGACAAGTTATTTTTTAAGAGAAAATATCGAAAATAGTCATAAGCAATTGCAAAGATCTATGAAGACTAAGAAGTACGCGGTACATCGAAAGTTCACGGCTCGACCCTTCAAATGGCTGCCTAATTATTACCTCTTTTCCTGCTAAAAAAGCTTCTAAGACAATCCCCAAATTTGAAGAAAAAGCGAGCTTGGTCCAAGAAAAATGTATCATATATGAGATTTGCAATTTACATAATTTGAAGATGGTTTTTGTTTTCGATACCAAAATTAAAAAATTTACGATATTTTTAATAAATAAAGGATAAATTTATTGGTTAAAATTACAGTGAGTTACAAAAGTTGAAAATTGCTTGTTTCATTACTTGTTGCACCTACACATTTCACTGATTTCCGTGAATTATCAATGCCTAATTTTTATTGTCTCTGAATGAAATAACTCAACGATAATGCGTAGTACTTTGCATCATATATGCATGAGCTTATATGCCAGTTCTCACTTTTTCGATTTTTTCATTTTTTTTTTTAAAAAAATCTTGCTTCTTAGTACTGAGGAAGAAAAATCTTTCAATTTCTAGCTTCTAAATTCTTTCTTCGTAAACAAGGATCGATTTTTAGCAAGGTTTCAATTCAAAACCAATTGACAGTAGGCAAAGTAACTCATAAATTTTATATACATGCTCAAACTCTTCAATTTTATCAATGTGGGACAACACCTACTTTCATACTTCAACAAAGTTTGCCTTTTCGGTGAGACGGCCACATTGTGCTAAAAATTAATGTCGTAAAATATGAGAAACGATCAATAAATTATACAGATGTTTCTAACAAAAAGCATATGACGATCTTATTCAGAAACCACCGCACCCAAAACCAAAAAAAAAACTTATCCAGAGACTTTGAGTGTTTTCATAAGTTAATAATCCATTGTCAATTGATTTTGAGTTAAAACCTTACTTTATCTTATATGCATTGCCCATTTGTTTTAGGCTCGGTTCGTATAAAGTTCAACATCATATTATAATTTTAGACTATATAATAAAATAGAATTGAGATTATTTTATAATTTGTAGATAAAATGAGTCTAAGCTAGTACTATTATTAAAATTTCTGGTAGCTATTAATATAAATTTAAGTTTCAGTTTCACACATATCGATTTTTGTATATTTTCATGGCCCCGCAAAAAAAAAAAGAGAGAAACAAGGGCAAAACAATAGTAATAAAGATGTTACAGTGGACAGAATGGGTATGGTGGTGGATCCCTGATTTAGGATGGGGATGCCAGGTGTCTCACAAGCAAAGCAACAGAGAGGGTAGATTAAGATTCTTCTTTGTCCAAACTCTGTCCCCCCTCCCTCCCTAAATTTCCGGCCCACTCATATTCACCATTAATCATTTCCCTAATACACTATTTACTCTTTTTTTAATTATTATTTCTAAACACTTACCATAATCACAATCCTAAGTTCCTAACCTAATCGTATGTTCCGTGGATATCAGGATTCCTTTTTGGGGGGCTGGTTTTGGGGGGTAACTGTATGTTCCGTGGATATATATATATATATATATATATATATATATATATATATATATATATATATATATATATATATAAAATAAACACTTACTGTTTTTCATGTTTTTATCACAAAATTGATGTATTATATGAGATGTAGACTTGTATATGTGATATTTCATAAAATATTTTATGAAAATTAATGTTATTTTATCAACAAAGTAAGTCAATAATGAAAAAGAATGGTGGGATATTTGTTAATTCTACATAATATGGATCTCTCTACAATTAAGAGTGGAAAGCATTGCTAGATGACTCATGTCTATAAATTATCACCATCTTTTTAGCACGCTTTATCCTTACTATATTAATTAGGAAAGTTTGTTAGAGGGGACACCAATCTCAATAGTGCTCTGCAACGCATAAATTTAAGAGCAATATACTTTAGAGTGAGCTTCATAGGAAATAAAAAATACACATTCAGTAACATAAGTAATTTGTAATCATATTACATTCATTAAGCTTTACCTCTAACAGTTTCAGAATATTACAGAAATATAGTAGAATAATGTTAACATGAAACTTCTCTCTCTAATCGAGAGCTTCTCTCCGTAGGAGAAGCAACCATGGCGAAGGGACAAAGAGGACGATCACGCAGACTCATTCGTTCACTACAAACACCACAAATAGGTCAGCAGAACTCACCTGCAGATGATCCCAACACTAGTGTTGAATTAGGGTTTAATCTCCTGGTAGATGGTCAGGAAAAGACGATGGAGGTAAACCCTATCCCCCACACTTATGCTAGCATTATACCTGCTAATGATGGTCTTGATCTATCCCCCCCTCCCCCCCCATGTTAAGGAGATAGAAGGGATTAAACATGTCCATATTGAGATGGATGGCATTCATGAAGAGATTGAACATTGGCAAGCGGCTCTGGTATGTAGTGTTGTTGGGACAAATCCACTATATCAGGTTATGGCCGCTTTCCTAAATTGTCTTTGGGGGAATTTAACATTGGACAGATTTCGATGCTTCAGCACGGGGTGTTTCTAGTAATGTTTGATTCTTTTGAGAAAAGAGACCAAGTACTAAGATGGAAGCTATTCTTCTTTGATAAGAAACCCATGCTCATCTAGGCATAAAGTGAGGACGTAGTCATTGACATAGATGCAATCCAGAAACTACCTATTTGGGTCAAGTTTCCAGGGCTTGACATTAAATATTAGGGAGCTTCTAGTTTGAGCAAAATCGGAAGTCTAATTGGCAATCCAACTAGGACTGACAAACAAACTAAGTAAAAGAAACTCTTAGATTATTCAAAGATAATGGTTGAAGTTCAACTAGACAAAGCATTGCCTGACTATGTTGAATTTCAAAATGAAAAAGGCATCCTAATAAGGCAAGATGTGGAGTATGAGTGGAGAAATGCACTTATTGTTAGATGATTAGACATACTATTGATCAGTGTAGGAAGAAGAACAAGGTCAAGAGGGTCTGGGTCCCAAAACAACCTGAGGCTATAAACAAGATCAAAACCTAGGAGAAAAGAATCACGAGAGTATAGTGCCAGAGGAAAGTAGGGAAGGGAACACAGAAAGGGAGGGTTTTCAAGTGCCTGCCAATACTAGAAGCCTAGATATAGCACTAACGAGCCCAACATATGAGATAGCAATAGCAGTTATCCCATTTGCAGTCCTACACGATGGTGACGGTGATGATGTGAACATAGTGAGAGACCAGAGAACTGGTGGGTGAACCACCAACAGCCAAATGAACATAGCATGCTAAAACATTAGGGGCTTAAACAGACCCTCTAAACAGTTTGAAGTAAGCAGCTTCATAGCTAGCAATAAGGTTACTCGGCTAGAACTAGTGGAGACAAAGGTGAAACAAAAGAATTTCAACTTAGTCAACAATAACTTGCATCCACATTGGATGCACTTTGTTAATTATGGCTGTCATCCCAAAGGGAGAATTTGGATAGTGTGTCTGGTTTACCACGTGCATATAGTTCAGGAACATGAACAAGTGACTCATTATGAAGCTCTACAGTTGGATATTGGCAAAAGCTTATCATTTGCTTATGGACAAAATGATTTGGAACTTAGGAAAGAATTATGGAGAAGCACGGAATGTTTTACAGCCAAGAATAATAAAGCATGGATTGTATTGGGGGATTTCAATGCAGTTTTACACGCTGAGGATTTGGTAGTAACATAGTAACCTAGTAGACTTTCGAGCTTGGTTGGAAGCATGTGGGCTTGAGGCGATGAAGTGCACAGGGAGTGCTTATACATGGTCCAATAGATATGATCCTGTTAACTTAATGTACTTAAAAATTGATAGAACATTTATCAATCATGAAACACTCATGACTTGGGATGATATGCAAACTGAATTTCTAGCAGAAGGGCCTCTGATCACTCACCAGCCCTTGTTACTTTTCATGACAATATTGGTAGAATAGGGCAATTTAGATTCTGTGACATATGGATGGACAGTCATGATTTTAATAATTTGCCGATGGAGATCTGGTAGAGGTCAAGATAGAGGGTTAATGTTGCAGCTTTGTGATAAATTACAGAAGCTGAAAAACAAACTCAAATTCCTTCAAACAACCAAATATGCTGATGTACACACAAAGGTGGATGTGCTTAGAACAAAACTCTATGACATTCAGAAAGAGTTACACAAAGAACCTCTCAACGCTACATTGCAAGAATTGGAAAGCAAAGTCAGAGAAGAGTATGGCAGTATGGTGGATGCATCTTTGGAGTTGCTGAGACAACAAAGCAAGATTGAATAAACTAGCTTGGGGGATCAATGTTCAAATCTGTTCTTTGCAGCATTAAAGATAAGGAAAATGCAAAAAGTATTCTATGTAATGAAGGATGATAAAGGCTCCAAAATTATGGGAAAGAAGGAAGTCACTGCACACATGGCCAAGTTTTATGAAAAGCTACTTGGGAAACAGGTATTCCACATGGATCACTTGCCAAAGAAAGCAATTACATATGGTAAGAAACTAACAATGGAACAGCAGATTGAGCTTTCACGAGATGTTACAGAAAAGGAGATCCATGCAGCCATGTTTAGCATATCATGCCATAAATCCCCAGGCCCAGATGGACACACAAGTAGTTTTTTCAAGAAAAATTGGGGATGTGTGTAATGACCCCAACCCTAAGGCTAGGAGTGTTAACGTTATACCTTACTTTTCTTTAAATTCTAGAGAAAAACGGATAGAATTTCCCTTAAAACTGACCGTTTTCCAGGCTTAAAGCCTTACATTAAATTTTCTGCAATTTAGCGCAATAATAAAACCAACTCAACGGCTATCCGCAGGAGTTCACGGCTTTACGGGCCACCCGCCCGGAGCATATCAACCAGCGCAGTTCAATCCTAAATCAATGAAACAATAAAAATACAACTCCATGGACCACACGTCCGGAGTACTGGGGTTACATCCCAACTATATATAATCTTGGTTAAAAGATGATCGGCTCGCATGGCCGTACAAAGCAACTCTAGATGATATACAATACATGCACACAGGGACTTAGATCACATCACAGTACAATTGCAGGTTACACATATAGAACATTAACTTTGCTTCTAGAACAGCAATGATTCCATTTCAGCTTACTTGGACCGACTCTTACTTGTTACTCCAGAAACCTGGGAAAGGAACAATAATAGATGGGAATGAGTAATTATTGCTCAGCGGATAACCCCCTCTCCCAAACAATACTTAAAATACTTTCAAAAGTCGTTTGTAGTTTCCTCTCTTTGAAGAAACTCACTTACCTTGCAATGTATTCAAACCACAATGCAAGAGCAATAGTATTTGGACCAATTGCTAAACTTTATACATATGGGTACTATGTCCTTGAGGCTTGTTTCATTTCATATAATCTATGATATAAAGAGTCATTCAAACACATTGAATGTTAATATTGCACATTGAATAATAAACAATGAATACTGAATATTAAACTTTGCACATTGAATAATAAACAATAAACACTGAATCTTAAAATTTGCACATTGACCAATAAACAATGAACATTGAACATTAAACTTTGTACATTGAAGAATAACCAATGAACATTGAACATTAAACTTTGCACAATAAACAATAAACACTGAATATTAAACTTTGCACATTGAACAATAAACAATGAACACTGAATATTGAACTTTGCACATTGACCAATACACAATGAATATTGGACATTAAACTTTGCACAGTGAACAATAAACAATGAACACTGAATATTAAACTTTACACATTGAATAATAAACAATGAACATTGAACAGTAAACTTTGCACATTGAACAATTAACAATGAACATTGAATATTAAACTTTGCACATTGAACAATAAACAATGAACATTGAACAGTAACTCTGCACATTGAACAATAAATAATGAACATTGAATATTAAACTTTGCACATTTAACAATAAACAATGAACATTAAATATTAAACTTTGCACATTGAACAATAAACAATGAACATTGAATAGTAGACTTTAACTTTACTGCCTGTTGGTAGAACTATAGGACATATGAACTTTGAATTTTCTTTCTATTGACTAGACTATGAGACATTAAACTTTGAAACTTATGCCTACTGGCTGAACTATAAAACTTTGAACCTTGGATTACTAAATCACTTAACTTTACATTCCCTGCCTTCTGGCGAAACATTGAATTACTAAACTTTGAATTTCTGCTTTCTGGCAGACAATGAATCACTGAACTTGAATTTCTGTCTTTTGGCAGACAATGAATCATTGAACTTGAATTTCTACCTTCTGACAGAATATTAAACATTGAACTTGAATTTCTGTCTTGTAGCAGATAATGAATCATTGAATTTGAATTTCTTCCTTCTGGCAGAACAATAAACATTGAATTTCTGCCTTCTGGCAGACAATGAATAATTGAACTTGAATTTCTGCCTTCTGGCAGAACGTTAAACATTGAACTTGAATTTTTACCTTCTGGCAGACAATGAATCATTGAACTTGAATTTCTGCCAGAATACTTTGAAATCAATGTCATCCCATGCATTCATTAATTCAGGGGAAAAGGATTTCATATAGCACGTATAGTCACGTCATGAAATCATATCATTGACCAATTCCCCAACTATAACACAACTCACACGAGGGTAAGTGATGCAATCATTTGATTTACTTTTCAATTTCCTCTGTTCAAACTTCCTGAATTATGAACATTTCTATGTAATCATACAAATAATATCGTTAAGTATATAACCACTATAAACAGAGGAGGTATCGTTAATTCAAGCTTTTACATATAAATAATACCCATTACTATCACCATATAATCGATAAACTTTCCATAACTTGCAATAATCGATATATTTTCAACAAACTTTCAATAATCGATAAACTTTTCATAAACTTGCAATAATTGATATATTTTCAATAAATTTTCAATAATCGATAAACTTTCCATACTTGCAATAATCGATATATTTTCAATAAACTTTTAATAATCAGTAAATTTACCATAAACTTGCAATAATCGATATATTTTCACTAATTTTCAATAATCAATAAACTTTCCATAAACTTGCAATAATCGATATATTTTCAATAATCAATAAACTTACCATAAACTTGCAATAAGTGATATATTTTCACTAATTTTTAATAATCAATAAACTTTCCATAAACTTGTAATAATCGATATATTGTCAATAAACTTTCAATAATCGATAGACTTTCCATAAACGATATATTTTCAATAAACTTTTCCAATAAATTTCATATCATCGAGAAACTTTAAATAATCGATAAACTTCGTATAATCAATAAACTACACATAATCGATAAACTTCATGTAATTTCTAAACTGCATATAAACAATAAGTTTCGTATAATTGCTAAGTCACATATAATCGATAAACACATATATATATGTTCCATACACTGCAAATATCGATAAACTATATAATCGATACACTGTATATAATCAATAAATCTCATATAATTGATAAACTATATATAATCGGTAAACTCTATTTAAACAAGGGATTTCATATAATCAATGAACTATGTAATCGATAAACTTTATTCCTCAAATCACTGATAATCAAGTCGAATTCAAGTTGAATGAACTTTAATCAATAATCAATAAATTTCATTGAAATTATCGATAAATAGAAGGAAGAAGAAACCCACCTCGAACACAAGTTAAAGGACCCGTTTTAGAGCTTGATTTGGATTGGTTCGGTGTGGGCTCGATTCCTCCATTGCTTCTCATCCACTAGTCACCGGCCTCCTGCTGAACCGACGCCGCCGGTGAGCCGTGGGGGAGTCGCCGAGATGCTGCCGGCGACCTCCCCGCCCCCTCCCTCTCCTCGCGTGTGTGTGGATCACAGGGCAGGGGGTTGAGGAGCCCCCCTCGTGATTTTTGGCTGAGGAAAAAGAAGAGGGGCTTCGGCCCCTTTTTGCCTTTTATATATATTTTTTTTCTTTTTCCTTTTTCTTTTGTTTTGGATAATTACCTCATCACATCATAATTAATGCGAGCTTATCCACTTGTCACATCATCATTAATGCGAACTTATCCACTTATCACATCATCATTAATGCGAGCTTATCCACTTGTCACATCATCATTAATGCGAGCTTATCCACTTGTCACATCATCATTAATGCGAGCTTATCCACTTGTCACATCATTATTAATGCGAGCTTATTCACTTATCACATCATAAATTATCCCCAAGGTTCAATTCAATAAATTACAGGACTAGTTCCTAGGCTCGCCAGTCCAATCGTATTCGGAAATCTACTCAATGTAGTGTCCGATAATAATCCTTAATAACAGTAAAATAAGAATAAGATTCCTCTCAATAAAAATAGTATTTCAGCAGGCACATCAATATTATTTCAATCTATCGAAAATACTATTTTACAACGCTATAAAATAGCGTAAACTCCTTAATGAAGGGGATAAAAATCTTGGGCGTTACAATGTGTGGGCAGGCGTGTCACTCAGGCTGTGTTAGGGAAAAAGTTTTAATATTTATAAACCCCAAGTGCAAGGTGCATCGTTGAGTACTCGGGGTGTCGTCCGCAGAGAGTTGTGTTTCCAAATACTGGAGCTAACTAGAGCATCTCAAGTTAGGCAAAATTGATGGGATAGAAAATAGAACTAAACTAATAAAGCGAAAGTAAAAGAACTATGATTAGACCTAAGATAAACCAAGTAATCAAGTCAAACCCAAACTTTCCCTAGCTATGCTAGCATTCAGAGTTGATCGGTTGCATCGTTGAGGCCACCTAAGCTCTCTCTCAAGGGTCAATAGGCTAATCTAGTTGCTCTAATCACCTATTTCATAGGATTAGTTCAACTAAACTACTAGGTTGACAACCTTTGACCTAACTAGTGATGAAACTATTTTCATGTTCCAATCCTAACTATTCTCTCTAGCCATACTAGAAAATCGACTTCACCTCTCACCATAAGTCAATTGCCCCAAAACAAGGATGAAAACCCTTTCAAGTATTTCATCGAACACTTAGCGGGCGTTAAAGAAAACTCTAAATTTTAGGCATAAACAAGGTAGGGTTGGGGCCTAAACAAGGTTAATTAGCCATCAAGGGCTAACCACAATCCAATCCAACACAAAATCAATCATCAATCATTAACAAAACACAAAAACTCAAAATAAACCTAAACTAGCAAAGAAGAAGGCAAACATGAACAAGAGAGGGAAAAGAATAAATCTAAACTAATTGAATCAAGCAAATTAAACATAGATTAATAATAAAAACTGAACATTGAGACTACACAAACTAAATACAAGAATTAAACTCACAAACCTAAACAAGAAGAAAAGCATGAAATAAAAAGAGAGAGAGAGAGAGAGAGAGAGAGAGAGAGACAAGAAAACTTATGCTTGGATTGATAAATCAAGTTGAGATCTGAAACTTCAAAATCAAATTACAATCTACCAAATCCTAATCTAATCCTTCAATTGAGGGTTTTATTTGATAAACTAACATAAAACCTAGCCTAAAATCGCCAGAGAGAAGCCCAAGTGACCCCCCAAACAAAACGCCCAAAGGGGCATTAAATAGGAAATCGCACAGCTGAGCGAACGGAGGGGGGGCACGACCGTACCACGTGGCACGGCCCCACCGTGCAACATTTCTGGCACGGTGGTTCGGCCCCCCTATCATCCCTTCTTACCTGCTTTTGCTCTTTTTTGTCCATCTTCGTTCCTTTTCACAATGTTTGCTCGATTTGAAGTTTATTACCTGCAAAAGCAAATAAAACAAGTAAAAATTCTGAAAATTATACTATTATACTAGCTAAAATTAGATAAAAGGGACACGTAAAATACGACACGTTATTGCGTAACAGGCTGTTATGGAAGTTTTCAGTAATGATAAACTTCCTAAACAGGTTAATCCAATACATTTGATTCATCAACACTACATGTCCTAAAATTGCCAGAAACATTTGGCCCATTTATTGCTGTAATGTGGTGTATAAATGCATACAAAGGTGGTTTGTGAGAGGCTAAAGAAGGTGCTACCTGAGATAGTTCGCTTGAGCCAAAGGGCATTCATTAAAGGGAGGGAATTGGCTCATAATGTCATGGTCTGCCAGGAAATTATCAAAGGGTACAAAAGGAAGAATGTTAGTCCTAGATGCATCATATGACATAGTATTAGATAGTCATACGACTTAGTCTGATGAGACTATATTGAAGAAATACTTAATAATCTACAATTTCCAAAGAGATTCACTCAGTGAGTTATTGTAACGCCCCCAATTCCTAATGCATGATTAGTCATACCTAATTACTCATAAATTATTGATTAGCAGCGGAAATCTTTTAATTAAAAGTATTACCACCGTTCCGTAACGGAATAAGGCTATCTGAAATTACCTGTGTCATTGCGTTGCCCACTTAATTACCCTATAATTGAAATAACATGCATTCAACCATTTATATAAGAGGTGGTGCACCTAACTCAAAGTATGATTACAAAATATTAGTAACTGCAACGTTCAAAAAGAATATACAACCATCAGGTTCTTAGGATACTAGCTTATAAACCACTGTGAGCTTTTAGCTAGCGAAATCTCAACAAAAGGAATTGTGACGCCCTTTTATTTCTTGCTACCTCCTGGTTTGTCGGTGGGAGGACTGTTCACTAATCATTTGCCTAAAATAGAAAACATTAAAACATTCAAATTATGAGCTGAAGCTCAGCAACACATCCCTATGCAGTAAAATAAGCTTTGAGTGTAATTAATTGGGCGCCCGCATTTCAAAACATTTTAGTTTGCAAACAGGAGAGAGAGAATGTATGAGTAAAACTGATTTGCAGATTATTATCTGGAACCCCGATTGACGTCTGATGCGATCTTGAGATAGGTGCACACCTCTCAAACCGATCGGGAAGCCTAAGTTACAGCCACGTGGGTAAATTGAACGGTATAAGCCCTGATGATTGATAATTGATAGGGCCACTTGCTTAGATGACAAAACATTACGTCAAATGATTCATGTTAGGAATAATAGCAGAGTAACAGTATAGCGGAAGCAATAGGATGAGTTAGAGATTCAGAATTCAAGTGAATAACAGAAAACAAAAATAAAAAGACAAGAGATTTAACGTGGAAAACCCAATGTGGGAAAAACCACGGACGGTGACAGCACCAAAACAATCCACTATGAGCAAGAAAGTACACCACGATCACAATCACCTCAGTGATTCGATCTAAGAGCAGACTTACAATCTCTCTCTATTGTAATCTCTCCCAAACTACTTTTACCTCTCAATGTGTTTATGAGTACTAGAGTATTTGAAAACCTAGGCCTGACCCTCCTTTTATAGGGCCTGAAAAGTAGGGTTTCCCCCCCTTGGAAAAACCCTAGCCGCCGCAGAGAAAACACCCTCAACGTTAAACCCTAGTCGTCAAAACAAGGCGGCAAAAAATTGGCCGGGGCACGACCGTGCCACGTGGCACGGCCACACCGTGCCACATGGCACCGCACCCCCGTGCCACTTTGCTGTTTGCTCCGTCTTCGGCTCTTCATCTTGGCACGCCCGTGTCTGTGCAGCGTAGGCTCCCCGTGCCGATATTCGAGATTTTGGGCCATAAAACCCAACAATCTCCACCTTGGACCAAAATCTCCAATCACTGCTTTCTGACTCCGTTATTGTACCCCGAAAGGTGATGCCCCTCCCAAGGGGCAATGCCCCGAAGGGCGCTCAAAGACTGCGAATGCCAACTGAGTCCAAGCAATGCTTGAACTTAGCTCTAGGAGATGACTTATATGAACTTTCCTTCATATAACCTGCCACAGTAGATGCCTGCAAGACATAGAGGCCTCTTTGCCTCAGACCCTTCAGCAGAATCCTACTGCCCTTTGAGACCTTCAGAACTCCACCTTCAGCTGAATATTTGCACCCTTTGGATTCAAGGGTGCCCAACGAGATGAGGTTACGCTTCAAGTCAGGAACGTGACGAACATTCGATAAAGTCCTGACAACACCATCATGGGTCTTGATTTTAACAGTTCCGATTCCAGTTACATTACATTGGGCATTATTGCCCATGTGAACAACAGTTGAGTCAACTGGATCATATGTTGAAAATCAGTCCTTGTGAGGACACATATGATAGGTACACCCAGAATCAAGAATCCAATCAGAATCGCTCCCCCCTTCAGTAGAGGTAGCAAACAGAACGTCACCATCAGAATCAGATTCAGCAAATGAAGCTTCAGCAGGCTCTTGAGAATTATCTTCCTCTTTCTCCTTCTTTTTTTGCAGTTTCCAGCAGTTAGCAATAATATGACCCAATTTACCACAATATACCAGCATGAGGATTTTTAGATTTAGAACGGTTCTTACTCCTATTACCGTTCCCCTTTTCAGTTATTGTACCCCTTACTGCTAATCCCTCAGCAGAATTAGCATGAATGTCAAGATCAAACTTCTCCTTAGACAACAGGTTTGACTTAACATCCTCAAACGATATAATATTAGAATTACTATATAGCATAATCTCCTTAAAGTGTTTATAAGAAGGGGGTAACGATACAACAAGCAAAATAGTCTTATCTTCATCCTCAATTTTCACATCTAGACTCTCCAAGTCAACAAGAATAGAGTTAAACTCATTCGGATGATTTTGGACAGGGGTACCTTCAGCCATACGAAAGGTATACAACCTTTCCTTCAAACGGATCTTGTTGGCGAGACTCTTCGTCATGTAGAGTTCCTCCAGCCGAGCCCAAAGATCCACCGCAGTTGTCTTATCAAGCACCTCTCGCAGGACATGTGGTGTCAAGCACAACTGTATGGCTGAAACCGCTTTTAGCTCCAGTTCCTCCCATTCGTCTTCCGTCAGCGACCCACGCCGCTTCTTCTGTTCTTCAGCCCATTGCTCATCTGTTGTCTTTTCGGGTTTGACATGAGGTCCCTTCAGGACCTTCCACAACCCGTGCAGGATGAGAACCGCTCTCATCTGCACCTTCTAGAGATTAAAACTAATCTCTCCATCGAACTTCTGAATATCTACTCTCATGATAGAAGACATCCTATAACCTGGCTCTGATACCACTTGTTAGGGAGATCCAAGGAGGGAGCCCACTTCAACCAAGGTCCATGGCAACAAGTCCAAGTGAGGTTCCATCCTAAAACCAATTGGCAATAGGAGGAGTAGCCCACTTGACTTATATACCATGACCCTTCTTGTCAAACTCCCGATGTGGGACTTCTTTACTCATGGGTGACATTCCCAACAATTCATTATATGAACATTATATTGATTGTGTATAGTTTGGGAAACATGTGAGTTTTCGAAGAATACAGGCAATGTATGTACCTGGTCTTTGAAAATCTCTCTCTATTTCAGCGAAAATGGCTTGCTAGCAGCTTGAAACAACAGCAGTGGCCTCACTTCTGCTCCAAAGATGTCATTTTCTCAATTAGTGTGAGATTAAGGATACTTTATTAAATTTCTTGATTTATTACATGATTTAGATCCTCTTGAATTCTCTTTCTATTATGAGTGTAGCCATTATTATTAATTCAATTGGATTTCGTTTTATTTTATTTTTGTTCCTCTTCCTCCCACGACTAATGATCTTTTAACGCGTATAATAATGACGTATGATTTATCTCGAATTCGTTATTAATGACGTCATCGATCATTATTATTGTTAACATTGTCATTATCGTTGTTACTATTATTATTATTATCATTATTATTATTATTATTATTATTATTATTATTGCGATTATTATTGGTTATTAACAATATTATTACGGTTATTGTTTTCCTCTTTAATGAATCATTGCTAGTATTTTCCAGTCATTAAACTTTGGTTTACGATATGGTTTAAGGAGACTTTATGAACTTGGTTTCAGGTTTAAATTGAGTCCCAATCATGCAATTATTGTGGCGAAACGACCCACAAAGACATATTACGTTAGCTATTTCGACTTACAACTACTTATTCCCTTCTCTCCTTCTATTTACACTTGACAACTAATTTATAACATATGTTCTCACTTATCTTATATACATACATTCCCATCTAGTTAGCATGAACTTCTTATTTAGATATTAATGAAACTACCTAATTGAAAATAAACATAATTAAAATAAACATTATCCAAGAACATTAATCACTATATCCATGACCACACATACCTTTCTAACACATGTATAACCCATTAACCTCATTCAAATATTAGTTAATACTAATCTAATATAATTAAAGTAACCTAAATAGGCTTAACTTCTCATTAAAACCTCACTCACCAATCTATGATAACATATACACGCAAACTTCAATCACTCAATTCTCATTATTTTCATTCAAACATCCATTATATTTTGCTCAAACCACCAAATAACCCAAAATCAACCTTGTATCTTTATTTAAATCATTACCCTTAATTATGTAGTTGTGGTCAAAACATAACATTTATTAACCTCATATATAAATACATGTATTTCTCATTTTAATTACCAATTAGCTCATTAAACTTTAATGAATCAATAAGATTGTCTTAAACATTATTCAAACCCTAACCCTAATCCTTCCATTTCATGATCACAACTCACTTATCCAATAGGTTTTTGTTTTCTAATTCCACTCAATTAGGCATTAACATCGCCTTAAACCCCATTAAATCACATAACAATGTTAGTCTCCATCCCAATCATCAACCCATGATTTAAAACATAACAACATATCACACATATATAATCCACAAATTATCTTCAAATTTTTTTCATGAAACTAATCTAAATGTCATCAATCATCATAATCAAACTAAAATTCAAGCATCACATTCAACCCTCACTCATCACCTTCCTCAATTTGCAACTCCATCCAACCATCCAAAATAATTCAAGAAACTTACAAATAAATACTCATTAATAGTATTTACACCGTTTACTATCAAAATTCTAGCATAAAAGATTAAAATTGAATCAAGTGGGAGTTAGGGTTTCATCACCCAATCACTTGAATACAATCAAGGAGACCCAAAGGAAAAGAGAAGGAGGCGGCACCGGGGGCGGCGACGGACGGCAAGGGTGAACGGCGGCATTGAAGGCCCATGGCCGGCGGCGAACGAATAGAGGGGGGCGAACAGGGCTGCGAAAAACAGGGGAGGGGGGAGAAAGACGGGCCACGCAGAGAGGGATCGGGGGGTTGGGTTTTTTTGTTATTTTTATTTGGTTTAGATAATTTAGCTAGTTTAGGAAATGTTTAATTACTCTTTTTCCCCTTTCATTTGATAACACATAATCCCTTTTCTAGATTTTTCTTATATTTATCCAACCCTCTTTTTATTTTATTTTATTTATTTATTTTCATTTTCATTCATTATATACATATATATATAGTTTTAGATATCATTATATATGTGTAATTGAAGTAGTAATTTTAGCTAGAATTAATAAATTTAAATTTTACATCCTTTAGATATAAATTTGGGAGAAGACATCCTCATTTCCTTTTTATTATTATTATGACATTATTACTATATTTGTTCATTTATTATTATTATTATTACTTCACAATTTAGTCCTTTGACGATTAGGCATTCAAATATTTATTAGAACTTGAAGGAATTATTTAAGAAGTATTACAAGGTTCATTTCGAGGCCACGTCATCATTTTAACATGCGATGCATATATATATATATATACACACATGCACACACACATACACACACACACACACAAAATGATAAATTGAAATGCGGCGCCCAACTTAATTAATTTGTGATTAGGGTAGTTTGAACTAATTAACAAGAATTTTAGGTTCGGGTCATTACAGCCTTTCCTCCTTAAAATAAGTTTCGTCATCGAAACTTACAGTTTGAAAGAAACATTATCCGTACCTCAAATATATATAGATACTTACTTCTCATGTCCTCCTCGGTTTCCTATGTAGCCTCAGATGAGTTATGGTTGGCCCACGAAACCTTAACCAAAGGAATGCTTTTGTTTCAAAATTACTTAACCCTATAGTCTAATATTTGTACGGGATGCTCCTTGTACATTAGGTCCTCAGCAATTTCCACTGGCTCTGTTATGATGATATGATTTGGATGTGGAACATATTTTCGGAGCTGTGAAATGTGAAAAATATTGTGCACATGCTCAAGTTCTGTTGGTAGATCCAACCTGTAAGCCACGAGGTTTAGTTTCTCGATAATTTCATAAGACCCAATATACCTAGGGCTTAGTTTGCCCCTGAGGTTGAATCTCCTGACTCCTTTAACTGGAGACACCTTTAAAAATACCTTATCTTCCACTTGAAACTCTAATAGTCTTCTCCTTCTGTCTGCATAACTTTTATGCCTGTTTTGGACTGCTTTGATACATTCTCAAATTTTTCTTATCATTTCAGTGGTTTCTTAAATCAGTTCATGCCCTAAAGGTAATGCTTCATCAAGCTCATTCCAACACAATAGAGTTCTGCATTTTCTTCCATATAATACTTCAAAAGGGGCCATTTTAATGGTGGATTGATAGCTATTATTATACGAAAACTCCACCAATGGCAAATAGTCTTCCCATTTTCTTTGGAAGTCAAGCACACATACTCTAAGCATATCTTCTAGGATTTGACTTGGTAAGACAACTTCAGTTAGTGACTAGGGTAAAGGATTAGGTTAGGAGCCTCTGTTAGGAGGCGAGGAAGGTTATCTTGAAATATTGTAATATTCTTTTGACTGCGTATAAACTTTCCATATGTATGTGTATGTACATGTATGTAATGCTATCACGGCCCGAACCTAAAATTCTCGTTAATTATTTCAAACTGCCCTAATCACAAATTAATTAAGTTGAGCGTCGCATTTCAATTTATCATTTTTTTTGTGTGTGTGTGTGTGTGTGTATGTATATTTATGCATCGCAGGTTGAAACGACGATGTGGCCTCGAAATGAACCTTGTAATGCTCCTTAAATAATTCCTTCAAGTTCTAATAAATTTGAGTGCCTAATTGTCAAAGGACTAAATTGTGAAGTAATAATAATAATAATAAATGAACAAATATAGTAATAATGTCATAATAATAATAACAAGAAAATGAGGATGTCTTCTCCCAAATTTACATCTAAAGGATGTAAAATTTAAATTTATTGATTCTAGCCAAAACTACTACTTCAATTATTCATATATATAAGGATATCTAAATATATATATATATATGTATATAATGAATGAAAATGAAAATAAATAAATAAAATAAAATAAAAAGAGGGTTGGATAACTATAAGAACTATCTAGAAAACGGATTATGTGTCATCAAATAAAAGGGGAAAAAGAGTTATTGAACATTTCCTAAACTAGCTAAATTATCTAAACCAAATAAAAATAACAAAAAAAAACCCAAACCCCCCGGTCCCTCTATGCCTGGCCCGTCTTTCTCCCCCCTCCCTTGTTTTGCGCAGCCCTGTTCGCCCCCCTCTGTTCGTTCGCCGCCTGCCACCGGCCTTCAACGCTGCCGTTCACCTCCGCCGTCCGTTGCCGCCAGTCTGCTGCCCCCGGTGCCGCCTCCTTCTCTATTCCTTTGGGTCTTCTTGAGTGTATTCAAGTGATTGGGAGGTGAAACCCTAACTCTCACTTGATTCAGTTTTGATCTTTTATGGTAGAATTTTGATAGTAAATGGTGCAAATATCATTAACGAGTATTTATGTGTAAGTTTCTTGAATTATTTTGGATGGTTGGATGGAGTTGCAAATTGAGGAATGTGATGAGTGAGGGTTGAATGTGATGTTTGAATTTTAGTTTGATTATGATGATTGATGACATTTAGATTAGTTTCAAGAAAAAAAATTAAAGGTAATTTGTGGATTATATATGTGGGATATGTTGTTATGTTTTAAATCATGGGTTGGTGATTAGGATGGAGACTAAGGTTGTCATGTGATTTAATGGGGTTTAAGGAGATGTTAATGCCTAATTGAGTGAAATTAGAAAACAAAAACCTATTGGATAAGTGAGTTGTGATCATGAAATGCAAGGATGAGGGTTAGGGTTTCAATAATGTTTAAGACAATCTTATTGATTCATTAAGGTTTAATGAGCTAATTGGTAATTAAAATGAGAAATATATGTATGTATATATGAGGTTAATAAATGTTATGTTTTGACCACAACTACATAATTAAGGATAATGATTTAAATAAAGATACAAGGTTGATTTTGGGTTATTTGGTGGTTTGAGCAAAATATAATGGATGTTTGAATGAAAGTAATGAGAATTGAGTGATTGAAGTTTGGGTATGTATGTTATCATAGATTGGTGAGTGAGGTTAAGGTTAAGGTTTTAATGAGAAGTTAAGCCTATTTAGGTTGCTTTAATTGTGTTAGATTAGTATTAACTAATATTTGAATGAGGTTAATGGGTTATACATGTGTTAGAAAGGTACGTGTGGTCATGGATATGGTGATTAGTGTTCTTGGATAATGTTTATTTTAATTATGTTTATTTTCAATTAGGTAGTTTCATTAATATCTAAATAAGAAGTTCATGCTAACTAGATGGTAATGTATGTATATAAGGTGAGTGAGAACATATGTTATAAATTAGTTATCAAGTGTAAATAGAAGGAGAGAAGGGAATAAGTAGTTGTAAGTTGAAATAGCTAACGTAATATGTCTTTGTGGCATTTCGTCATAATAATTGCATGATTGGGACTCAATTTAAACCTGAACCCAAGTTCATAGAGTCTCCTTAAATTATATCGTAAACCAAAGTTTAATGATTGGAAAATACTAGCAATGATTCGTTAAAGAGGAAAACAATAACCGTAATAATATTGTTAATAACCAATAATACCAAAAATAATTGCAATTCTAATAATAATAATAATAATAATAATAATAATAATAATAATAATAATAATAATAATAATAATAATGATTATAGTAACAACGATAATGACAATGTTAACAATAATAATGATCAATGACATCATTAATAACGAATTTGAGATAAATCATACTCTTACATCATTATTATACGCGTTAAAAGATCATTAGCCGTGGGAGGAAGAGGAACAAAAACAACATAAAATGGAATCCAATTGAATTAATAATAATGGCTACACTCATAATAGAAAGAGAATTCAAGAGGATCTAAATCATGTAATGAACTAAGAAATTTAATAAAGTTTCCTTAATCTCATACTAATTGATAAAATGACATCTTTGGAGTAGAAGTGAGGCCACTGCTGTTACTTCAAACTACTAGCAAACCATTTTCACTGGAACAGAGAGATATTTTTAAAGACCAGGTACGTACATTGCCTGTGTTCTTCGAAAACTCACATGTTTCTCAAACTATATATAATCAATATAATGTTCATATAATGAATCATTTGACGCAATGTTTTGTCACCTAAGCAAGTGGCCCCATCAATTATCAATCATCAAGGCTTATGTCCTTCAATGTACTCGCGCGGCTGCAACTCAGGTTTCCCGATTGGCCTGGGAGGTGTGCACCTATCTCAAAATCGCATCAGACGTCAATCGGGGTCCACTTCCAGATAATAACTTGCAAATCAGTTTTACTCCTGTCTCTCCTATTTGCAAACCAAAATGTTTTGAAATACGGGCGCCCAACTAATTACATTCAGAGCTTATTTTACTGCATAGGGATGTGCGTGCTAAGCTTCGCCTCATAATTTGAATGTTTTCATATTTTCTGTTTTAGGCAAAGGATCAGTGAACAGTCATCCCATCGACAAACCAGGAGGTAGCAAGAAATGAAAGGGCGTCACAATTCCTTTTGTTGAGATTTCACTAGCTAAAAGCTCACAGTGGTTTATAGGCTAGTATCCTGACAACCTAATGGTTGTATATTCTTTTTGGACATCGCAGTTACTAATATTTTGTAACCATAATTTGAGTTAGGTGCACCACCTCTTATATAAATGGTTGAATGCATGTTATTTCAATTATGGGGTAATCAAGTGGGCAACGCAATGACACAGGTAATTTTAGATAGCCTTGTTCCGTTACGAAACAGCGGTAATGCCTCTAATTAAAAGATTTTCACTGCTAATCAATAATTTATGAGTAATTAGGTCGTACTAATCATGCATTAGGAATTGGGGGCGGTACAGTTATGAAATTCCTTTCTACTCCTACTTATTCTGTGATGATTAATGGTGGAGTACATGGCTTTTTCCAAGGAGGGAGAGGGCTGAGACAAGGGGTGGACAAAAAAATCTGAAACCGAAAACCGAATCAAAAAATCAAAAAAACTGAACCGATCAACTGGTCAACCGAACAAATTTTTCAAAAAAATCGGTTCAGTTAACCGAACCAAAATTTTTTTCGATTTTCGGTTCGTTTACGGTTCGGGTTATTTGAAAATTCGATTAACTGGCAGTTAACCGAACCGAAAATAATTTTGTTTTTTAAAAAATTATACACAAAAAATTTAAAAAATTAGGTGAGAAAGTGCACTTTTTTATTATTTATAAATGGTAACCAAAGTTTAATTTTTATAAAAAGAATTTAAACATAACAAAATGAAAAATTTGGGCAGGAAAGTATAAGTTTTTTATTATTTGTAAACGGTTAATCAGTAACCGAATGAAAAAACCGGTTTACCGAAATTTTCGGTTTGGTTACGGTTCGTGTTTTGGACGAACCGAAATTTTTGGTTAACCGAAAAACGGTTAATTTTCGGTTCTGTTACAGTTCGGAATTTTTTTGAATCGAAAAATCGGTTAATCGGTCTTGCACACCCCTAACTGAGACAAGAGTATCCCCTCTCTCCCTTGTTGTTTGCTTGGCTATGGAAGGCGTATCAAGAATATTGACGCAAGCAGCTGAGCAAAAGGAGTTTTCATATGACCATAGTTGTAGGATCAGCAAGTTGAACCATTTGTCATTTGCTGAGATAAGGTCAGTGCAGAAAATTATCTTCTGCAAAGCAGAAATGTGGTCAGTGCAGAAAATTATGAGTATACTGAGACTGTTTGGAGATATTTTAGGGCTCCAAAGTAGGGAGGGCAGTAGGTCTGGAACCGGACCCAAACCCATCAGACCCCAACCAAATTAGAGGGTCTGATCCAATCAAATGAGACCTAACGGGTCTTAAGCGGATCTGGGTCCAACGAATGTGGGGTCGGGTCTGGGTCTGGGTCTGAAAAATTCAAACCCAGACCCGACCCAAGACCCATTAATTTTTTTTTAAAAAAAAGTGGCAAATACAATTAGCTAAAGCAAATCTAAATTAGTAAACCCTAAAGTGACTTTGCTTAGTACTGGCCGTAGAAAAAAAACTAGTATGTTATGTTTGTGGACTTTGTGTTTTGTGGTTTGCACTAAAAATTATTTTTTGTGTGTAACACATAAGTAAGAACACTTAGTTATGGTATATGTCGCTAGATTTTTTTATTAAATATTATATCTTCTAAATTCAATTATTTGTATTTAGAATGTGGTAATTTATATTGGGATGTGAAAAAATAATCTTTAATGTGAAAAATAGTCAATACCTGTTTAGGACATGTGGACCAGCTAGACCCACCGATCTGGATCTGGGTCCCATCTTTGCAGACCCAACGAGTCTGGGGCGGGTCTGAGTTTAGGTCTAAAAAAATTAAACGGATCTAGATCCAGATGGATCCGGACCAGCCTCGACCCATAGCCATCCCTACTCCAAACAAATGAAACCAAGTCCCAGATAGCCGTTGCAGGTGTAAATGATGATCAAAAGAGCCCAATTCTTAATACAATAGACTTTAAAGAAGCTAACATGCCTTTCAAGTATTTGGGAGTCCCTATATCAACCTCTAGATTATCAGCTATGGACTACCAAACTCTAGTTGATAAAATCACAACAAAAATCAGAGTTTGGAGCAGCGGGTATTTTTATATGCGACAAGAATTATACTAATAAACTCAGTACTAATAGGGATTATAAGTTTCTAGACTCACATTTTTGTGCTGCCCCAAGCAGTAATGAAAAAAAAGCAAGTACTTGCAGAAATTTCTTATGGAATGCAGAAAAAGGACACACGAAAAGCCCATATGTAGCCTATGAAGATGTGTGCACAGAGAAGAAATATGGTGGATTAGGAATCAAGAACTTTGAAGTGTGGAATACAGCACCAATTGTTAAGCATGCATGGGGTTCTCTGGGTTCATGGTCACTACCTGAAAGGCAAATCTTGGTGGGAATTTCAGTCTAGAGCAGATATCTACTAGTACTTTAGGAAGATATGGAAAGTGAAGCAAAAAATGTAATATCTCGTCACACAAATTGATGAGGACTACACAGTAAATAAAGGATATCAATATTTGATGAAGGTGAAAGATAAGGTACATTGGGATAGAGTGACATGGGCAAAGAGCATTGTACTAGTGGCGAAGGCAGGAAATTTGGAGAGGGGTGTCAGTGGGGGGTTACGGTTTTGGGTAGCGAGGGCCAAGTGTGAAACTGCAAACATATGAAGTAGAGACTATGAAGGGGAAGTGATCCAAGTATCTGCAAGACGTAAGTAAAAAAAAAAAAAAAAAGAAAAAAATAAAACTGCAAAAGTGAAAGTCGGAGGATTCAAACTTGCGACATCAAATGTAGCCAACATAACCATGGAGCACCTGGACCACAAAGCCATGGGCGATTTCATGTTTATGTTCAGTGCATTTGCTACATATACTCAACTTCTAATTTTTAAAATTTTCTAGCACATATTATTTTTTATTTTTTTTTAAGAGGGTGTCGGATGACACCACGGTGGCTACGCTACTACATGATACCTAATGTCACGGGTTGATAATTCACTCAAACTTAGACCCGTGCGGCCTAGCAAACTTTTCTCAGAAACTCTAGCTTTGTTTGCTAGTAAGCCTTAAGGATGCTTGACTTAGCCTTTGAGGAGCTAAGTAAGCACACTCACACTCTAAGAAAACTTTAGAGAGAGAAAGTAGAGAGAGAAGGAGTTTGGGAGAATGCTTTGTATTGCACTTGAATGCTTTCAATGGCTTTTATGACTTGGTTACAAATGAGCCCCCTTAGGGGTTTATATACACATCCACTTCCTCAATGGATGGTGGAGATCTATTTGATCCTACGGCTAATATTACACTTCCAGAATATTCTATACAAATATCCTAGACACTACACATGTGTAGAATAGTGTGGAACATTCTAGAGTATAGTCTAGAGTATTCTAGTATAGCCTAGAAGGTTCTAGAATCCTCCACAAGGTCCTAGATATTCTAGAAGCTTCTAGAATAGTCTAGAAGTATCTAGAGTTCTCCAGAAGGTTCTAGAAGACTCTAGAGTGTCCAGAAGGTTCTAGAACACTCTAGAACATTCTAGCGCATTCCAGAAGGTTCCGGACTTTTCTGAAAGGTTCCGGAATATTCTAGAACTCTTCGGAAATGCGGCCCGTGACATCCTCCCCCACCCAATCCGGCAACGTCCTCGTTGCCTTTGGGTCTTCGTATGCTTGGCCCTTTTGTTGCCTTGTCTCCACGAGGTATCCCTTCCTCTTGGTTAGGTTGATGTGTCGTAACTATCAGCTTGGCACATCGATCCTTTGCTCGCTTGCGTCCCATCCTCGTTCTAGCACGCTTCCTTCTTTGTGTCCACATGCCACTTCGAGGTCCCTCATCACTTTTGAGGGCGGATAAATGGCCTACCTCCTTACTTTTCGTGAAGCGAATGGCAGTTAGCACCTTTTCCTTTTCGGCTTCCCGTCTCATGGGTATTACATGTGCTTGTCCATTGTTCATGATGAACAAGGTGCTAGCATGAGGAACTATGATGGCTTTCACCTTATTGAGGAAGTTCATTCCAAGATAGAACTTCCGATCATCAAGGGGAGCAACGGTTATATCGACCTTACCTTTCTATGGTCCGACTTGGACGTTTGTACCTCGAGCAACCCCAAGGATTGGAAGGCTCTCCGCATTGACTCCCTTCACATAGCCCTTCTCTTTTTCGTAAGGTAGGCTAATCTCATCGGCGAGTTCTTTTGCCATATACACCTTATCTGCTCCCGTGTCCACCGTTGCTTGGAGTTTCTTACCTCCAATTTCGGTCTCTACATACATGCGGTTACCAGTTTTCTCCCCCACCTTAGATTGGATGGCACTTAGGAGCGATAGTGAGGCAATACTTGTTTCCTCTTCACACCTCTCCTCTTCCATCACGAGCGCAGCAAGTTTCCCACGCTTCGGGCACTCAAAAACCCGATGAGGCCCGTTGCACAAGAAGCATGAGTATTTTCTCGGCGTCTCATCCTTCTTGTCTCGTCCCTTTTCCTTCAAGGTTGTTGGTTTGTCCCGTCTAGGAGACTTATCCCGGTCTCCGTCACTGTCACTGTCATCATGGTTCTTCTTGCCTCGCCCCTTGAAGAAGTCCTTTTTATACTCATTAAGTGACTCGGCGACAGCAATCGCGGAGGCGAGGTCTTGCACACCGCGACTTTCCAACTCGGTCTTGGCCCAACCGCTTAGACCATCTAGGAAGGCGAATAAGGCAGCTTCCTCTCCCATGTTTGGGATCTCCAAGAGAAGCTCCTGGAATTCCCTCACATACTCACGAAGGTGGCCCTCCTTGTGTTGGAGGCGCCTCAACTTGGCCCGAGCTTCCTTTACCGCGTCCTTTGGATAGAATTGCTCTCTGAGCTCCCTCTTGAATCCATCCCAAGTGGTAATGGGAGTGGACCCTCGGTTGACATCGTCGCACCTTCGACGCCACCAAACAAGAGCAATGTCTTTAAGAGAGAAGGAAGCCAGGTTTACCTTTTGTGCTTCATCGGTGACGCCTACTGCTCCAAAGTAGGCCTCGAACTTCCAAAAGAAGTTGTCAATCTCCCTCGCGTTCCTGGCCCCGTTGTAGGTTGGGGTTTGGAGCGCATTCACCTTTGGGGTGGTGGACACTTGACCTGATCCACCATTGCCTGCATTGGCCACCGCGGCCATGCATACTTTGAGTTGGGGTTCCAAGGCCTCAACCCTTGCCTTGTACGCCTCAATCTCGGATTTGCAAGCCACCACCTCGGCTTTGCAGGCTTGGAGCTCTCCATCCCGAAGAGCTCGGACCTCCTCATCGACATTGCTTGCTAAGGATTTCACCGCCTCTTGCACCTCTGCACGGAACTCCTCCAAGTCCCCCGTGGACTCGAGCTCCTCGATGCGCTTCTCCATGTCATCCACCCTACCCGTGAGGTCCGACATGGAGTGGTTAATCTCCGCAAGCTTGTCATCTACAAGGATCGACAAGTCCTTGTTCTTATCCTTGCCCTTCTTTCCTCCTTGTTGAGGATTGCCAGCATCAGTGACACTTGAAGCCATGGATCTCCCAAACCGAGGCTCTGATACCAACTGTCACGGGTTGATAATTCACTCAAACTTAGACCCGTGCGGCCTAGCAAACTTTGCTCAGATTCTTAGCTTTGTTTGCTAGTAAGCCTTAAGGATGCTTAACTTAGCCTTTGAGGAGCTAAGTAAGCTCACTCACACTCTTTTAGAGAGAGAAAGTAGAGAGAGAAGGAGTTTGGGAGAATGCTTTGTATTGCACTTGAATGCTTTCAATGGCTTGGTTACAAATGAGCCCCTTAGGGGTTTATATACACATCCACCTCCTCAATGGATGGTGGAGATCTATTAATCCTACGGCTAATATTACACTTCCAGAATATTCTATACAAATATCCTAGACACTACACATATGTAGAATAGTGTGGAACATTCTAGAGTATAGTCTAGAATATTCTAGTATAGTCTAGAAGGTTCTAGAATCCTCCACAAGGTTCTAGATATTCTAGAAGCTTCTAGAATAGTCTAGAAGTATCTAGAGTTTTCCAGAAGGTTCTAGAAGACTCTAGAGTGTCCAGAAGGTTCTAGAACATTCTAGCGCATTCCAGAAAGTTCCGAACTTTTCTGAAAGGTTACGGAATATTCTAGAACTCTTCGAAAATGCGGCCCGTGACACTAAGCACAAAGTAGTGTTATGGTTGATTCAGTGGGATAGGCCTCCAATGAGAGGCAAATTGGCTAAGTTTATGTTTATCTCAAGGGAATGTGAGTTTTGTGAAGGTGGAGAAGAAGAGAATAGGAATCATCTCTTTTATCCGTGCACATTTGCTCAACAGGTCTAGAAAGAACTTGAGAAAAGGTTGGTTATCAAGACGAGTGTCAAGTCCTTCACTCAATGGCATAGATGGACATGAAAAGACACAATGACTAGAGAATACAGAGGTTTTGCTGTTTGCTTGAATGCTGCCTATCATTACCACATATGGCAAGAAAGAAATGTTAGTAAGATTTTCAAGCAAGCTGAAGATAGTGTACAACACACGGTTAGGAGAATTATGGATGATGTAAACAATAGGTTTGTTTTCATGAATAGATACTGGAAAACACAATACAAGTGGCATGAGCCTTGCATAGGCAAGTGAGGTACAATAGATAGAAAGTGACTATAGTGTGTATTTTCCACTCTTGCATTCAAGGGGGGGCTGATGCTTTTGTGAAATGAAGCTTTTACCTTCTTTAAAAAAAATTATTAACATAAGCATGGCACACACACAAAACAAAGGACATACTGGGAGTGCATGAGAACATAAATTGTAGGACAAAAGAGAGAGGAAAGAGGGGGTGGAGACAGGTCCCTTAAGAGAGCGGATTTGTAGAAGTGAAGAATGGAATGATCAAAGACGTGGTTTTGGGCTTAATTAGTTATTAAGCATAGTGTATTAGTGTTTGAGTTGGGGGATTAGAGGTGGGAAAGGCCCAAAGTCAAGGAACAGTGAAAGAGTGGGGGAGACAAGTTAAGAGGAATTCAAGGGAAAAGGAAATCGGCCTCTGGGCCCGTCTGGTAGTTTTGGGTAATGCCATGTCATGTCCTTTCATCAGGAATCCCTGTCTCCTATCCTCAACATGTGTGCACTCTGTCTCTCTCTCTCTCCTCTTTTTTTATCCTTTTACCAATTCCACGTTTGGGAGAGCATCAATTTGTTGCTACCGCGCCTAACAGTTTACAACTAAATTTTACTGTCGATCCTTGTTTCCTACGGTTAAGCTTTTTCAAATCCTTTATCGCTATTCAATGTTACTGCTGAAACAATCAGGACCTCAAGAAAATGCACCTCCTCTTTGTACTGGCAGGCTCTTGGAGTTTTAGCATAGAAAATCTTGTCATTTTTCATATTTTTGAACTTGAATTTTAAATATGGTCGCTTTTACGGATTATATTTGTTGATTAAAATAGTTGACATCTTTATATCGTTCAGTGAATAAAATAGTAATTACAGGAGTATTATATCTCTTAATGATACCATATTAGGAAAAAATGTGACAGAAAGAAATACTATTTAAAATTAAGTGTCATGTTTTCCTTCGACGAGATTATTCTTTAATAATTGATATTTTTTATAGTAAAATGATAAAGGGGTTTTTTAAGTGCAATGTTTTGACTAAAAAACTATAGTATCATGCATTAAATTGAAATAAAAAATAGTATGATCGAATAGTGTTTGAAGGATATTATAACTTATGTAGGTTTTGAACACCAACTTTTTATTTATAATTTTTCATAGTTATAAAACGATGCGTATAATATGCTTCAGGAAAGATAGTTGGTCTGATTAGGATGTTATTTTGTACTTACCGATATAACTAACGAACACTAGAACTTTACAATTAACAATTAATTGTAACCATTGTAATTTTCGTGATTTTAAATCATATAACATATTAATTTATGCTCACACAAGAGACTTGAAAAGTGTCTTAGCACGATATATATACACTTAAAAAGTCTCTTAACACAAGATGTATATACTCATCTTTTTCTATATCAATAAGTATTATGTGAAACCGTCCCACAATGACTTACATTGCGAGACGTCTCACACACACATTAACCGACGCTTAAATTTAAAGGGAAAATGCTTTGCCATGTAGATGATCTCATAATAAATCACCATGAAACCATTTCTTACAAGAATTTGTGTTTCGATATGTACCTAACATCAACTATGTTAAAATCAAGAAGAAATAGGGAATGAAGCATAGGCCATACAAGCATTGTAAAATATGAGCCAAGTGTTTCGGTCCTTTTAACGCAAATAAATGTCCATCCAATGCAATAGTTGAGAAACAGGATGGTTGCAGTTGCGGAAATACACGTGATTGTTTCCCTGTAAATGTTTCAGTTTTTTGAAGAAACAGGAATTCCGCCATCTTTTGGACCGTTTACAATCAAATCACCATGAATTCAGCGCAAACGCTATAGCCAACCTATGGCTATGCACTAGAGTTAAGTACACACGACACAGCCGCACAGCACAGGCTGCTCAACCCACATTCACTTATAACCTCCAAAGAATAACCAAAACATTCTTTCATTAACAATTCAATCAACCCCTTTTTGCGGCCGCACCCAATCAAATCTCAGCCGACCTATGTCTAGCCCACCCCGACACAATCATACCTTAGGATTTGCAATTTAGGCCTTGTTCTTATTTTGTGGTAGATAAGATTGGCTAATAGAAAGAAATGGGAAAGATGTATAAGGAATCCTACAGGATTGACATTTTTCGTAAAAACAGGTAAAGATTAACGAGAATTGATAAAGATTCGAAAGAGCTGAAAAACAGTAGAGAACACCTTTTGTTTTTTTCCCCCAAGGAGTCAGAGTGAATTGAAAAAAAAAAAAGGGAAAGGATTGATAAAGATTAATAAAAATTGGTAAAGATTTACAAGGACCAAGAAAGATTGGCATTTTTTCCAAAAATTGGGAAGAATTGACAAGGACTTAAACATGTTGATAAATAATAATTTATCAACAAAAAGACTAGGCCCTCGGCAAGTAAAGCTTTATGCTAGATATACCAGACTTTATATCTCAGTACGCACCAAAATACAATAACATATCTGTGATAAAGCAAAGAGACAAGACTCGAAGCTAAAGGACTTTTGCGCACAAACGTGAGTACAAATAGAATTAGGTTCCCCAACCTTGAATCATTACAATTCACAAGCAGTTTTTAAAACACTTGAGAAACTCGTCGTGCGAAAAACTCAAGTCTAAAAGAAGCCTAACTGGGACGGACTTAGGAATACACTTTGAAAATTCTGTAAAATTTTTATCGCATTGACAAACCCAGAGGCGCTCCACGTACATAGAACTGTGAGATTTGACTATCCAAATGGGGAAAAAATGAGAGCTGGATCACATGGAATTCATCTATTGCGTGCGAGTTCTGCTGCTTTCAGCGCTTCTTATTGGGTAGAAATAAGGATGAGCCTGCACAAAATTGCACGTTACTCGACAATTAGTTCAGTAATTACACTCCGTTCATCAAAGAGGTCCTTAGTATTATAACCACAATGCTGTCTCAGATCAGACAGATACAGTTGGCAAATAGAGATCAATTTCATTTTATCGAAAAGCAAGTCTCAAATGGGTCCACAAAAGCAATCTAATGCATAGGGTTTTACCATTGCTTCTTTTGCAGTGGGCCTTTCTTGATGATCATATCTCAGCAACTTATCCAGGAAGTCGATCGCCTATAGACATAAGAATAATTACAGCTGACATGTCGCACTGGAAAAAGGACTAGCACTTTGAACGTAAAATTACAAGCATGCACACCTCAGGAACTGCCAAGTGTTGATTGTCCGCATTGATAAATTTTGACCATGGTTTCCGACTATGCCTGCAGTAATACAGAGACACAAGCATTGCACATTTGTTGCAGACCTCTAAAATAAAGTTGAAGATAAGAAAAGACGACTCAAATGATCGAGACACCAACCTTCCCACCAGGGCAGCAAGTTGTGGATCTAATTCTATGCGGTATTTATTCAGGTATGCATTTAATTCATCGGTCCCTAATACCTGTTATTTACAAATAAAGAGAGATACTTAAAAACAATGCTATCAAAGACCAACCAATATACGGAACGTCCAACAGCTAAGTAAATGCCATGTACTAGGATATGTAACAAAGTATGATGATTCAGAGAGCACAATATGTCATCTCAAGTTGGGCAACAAGATTGCGAACATCAGAGGACGATACAGGGTTAATGTGATCAAAAGTTCTACGGACAAGCAGCTTAAACGAACACACCATCAAAAAGGTGCACCACAACACACTGTTAAACAAACCTAATGTATAGCAGAGAGCTTTTTTGAATCATCATCCCAAAAAAAGGGGGGAGCAATTGAAAATACATCACAATAGGAGGAAATTGTATGCATCATTTTCAGTGCTACATACACGTACCTTAGCTATCTTCACCAGTTGGTCATAATTATCATGTCCATAAAAAAAGGGCTCCTTACGGAATATCTGCATAATAAGAAAAAGCCTCTGGGTTAGCACACACAGAAGAAGCCTCCTTTTTTCTCTCTCCCGGCCTCCCCCTTCTGCCCGCCCCCCAGCTGTGTTCACCGGAAGAAGGGAAGGGGTAGTGAAGAGAAATCATGATACAAGCCAAATGAGAGGTCTCATATTCCGGGGGGGGGGGGGGAATACAGCGAGTTAACATGATAATCACTTATGGAAGTACGAAACCTCCATAAAGAAATTCTTCTTGAGATATTTCAAGATAAAAAGAATTCGTACCAATGGGAGCTGCTCAAGGTAAGTACCAGCAAAACAAGACAAACAAGCACCCAAAATTCACAAATACAAGATCCACTGAACTGACAACTTCAATGCTGACATTCTTAACAATGTCATGGTCTCATGGAGCAAAATATTCTGGCCACATGTTGTAGAAGCCAAATGTGCAGGACAGAAGTACCACTTAGGCATTACTGACATGCCTTGAAAATGTTATCATGAAGATATGCTGCCCATAAAAATGGTTAGGAGATGAATAAATATAGGCATTTGCTTTGGCTCAAAGATAACACAAATATCCAAAGGCGAAAATGCAAATGAGTTTCCAAGCTCTAGAGCAGCTTTTCTGAGCAAGTACAGAAAAATGTTTGGATTCTCGTGTTGAGGAATTTATGTAAATTTTGAACATGCATGTCAAAAATCACCACATACAACAACTGGCAATTCATTCCAGAAATGACAAAAGGGGGGCAAAAAAACACATCGAAGACCAAAGAGTGGCCTGTAAGCATACTCACCATTCCAGCAAACATACATCCCAGGCTCCACAAGTCCAAAGAGTAATCATAGTCTTGCAAATCAACAAGCAGTTCCGGGCCTTTAAAATATCTGCAAGATGCAATCGAGGAAACATATTGATGAACTCAAAATTCTGAATCCAGAATGGAGGGGCCCGGGGGGGGGGTGAGTTCCTTTCAAGGGAAGACCACTAGATACACACCACTAGATAAACATGTTTTAAATTTATCAAGGTAGCTTGAGCATTGAGAGGTAATGAGAGATTTAATTACACTCCTAAGGCCTTGGAGGGCGATTATATTAAGAATACATCTATGTTAACAAAAAGATCTTACATAACAAGAAGTCCAAGCAAAAGAAATCTAGCTGACTTATAAGGGATGCCATCTAGATGAACAAAAACTATTAGTACACAATTTCAGTGACATAGGCTTTTTTTTGGGGGGGGGGCTGGTGGGTGGCATGCCACCAATAGAGAGAGAGAGAGAGAGAGAGAGAGAGAGACACACATACACGCACACACACATATTGCATATATACACATATGCTGCATGCACAATAACTCAAATTGCACCAATCAGGAGAAACACATAATTGTATGCATTATCGATATAAATTAAAACCAACCTTGACGCAACACGGACATTATATTCCTTTCCTGGATGATAGAACTCTGCAAGACCCCAATCTATAAGTCGTAGCTTACGCTGCTCATGATCAATCATCACATTATGGGGCTTCACATCACGATGCATGATACCTTGTGAGTGGCAGTAATCAAGGGCCTATTCATAAGAATCAAAAACTAAGGTGTAAGAATGTTTCAACAGACCAGAAATAAAACCACTAAAAAAAAAAAACTTGAAAAAAACTACGACTGACGGCAACAATGACAAGACCACAGACTCAGATTTCACCAGCTGGTTCAGAAAGATAAAGGCATACACAGCCTTACCCGCAGATAAGCAGCATCAAAAAGGCTCAAACCCAAAATTAGAAGCAGTCCATATATAAGCGACTATGTTCTGCTTATAGCAACAGCAACTGATAACCTATCCATCATTGAGAGTGCATAAACTGCAAAGACATCATTGAAAGGCCGCCCCCCCCCCCCCCTACAAGTCAAATACAAATTTCCTTCATAGAACATGTAGCTTTATGAGAATGCTTCTTTTGCAGATGTTCAAAGCAAAAATTCTCATTCTGCAGGTAAGAATCCATGCTTCACTAAGAGATTCTTGCCACCAAAAAAGAACTGCATAGCTATAAACCCCCTCCCCCCCCCCCCCCAAAAAAAAAACTAAATTCAAATTTTTATTTTTATAATTTATTATGGTCTCTGAAGATAAATTTCATGTATGGATGACTAACTTGCTTGCCTTCAATATTACACTCTGATTAAAAAATAAATAAATAATAGGTATGTGATTAAATTAGGGAAAAGAAAAAGGACTTCATTGGATTTTGGTTACAAAACTGATTAGCAAATGGGACACCAGGATCGCTAAAGCTGACAAACTTATTCAATTTTCCCGGTGCGTTACTATTTTCAGATCCAATTGAGTACAATTTTCTCCTTTCGGAACATTTATGTAGATATACGTATTCGAACAGCCGTACTGACAAACGTGCATCCTCCCCCAAATTTCTTCTGGTGCACCACATCATTTTCATGGTGCATGTAGGATGACAAGTCAAACCAGGAGCATAAGCGTGACTGAATTATTTGGACAGCACACCAAACTATGGTTACCCAAACTGTACTGGATTGAGCAGTCTAGGACTGACATACCACCTCACCCATTTACCATTTAAATTGAACAAGAACCAATCCAACAGGTTTACTTTGATTTTTAAGAGAAAGAACCCAAATATGATGCTAATTCTAATCAAATATGACACCTCAGAAGTCCTACATCGTGACCTTAATTGATAAATTTCAAGCAGTTAAATCTGATCCAGCCATTCCAGCAAACTGACCCATTAAACCCACTGCTTCAATGGTTTTCTTACCCTCCCGATTCTGGTAACATTGCATTAGGGGCTACACTAAATCCAACAAAAGACACTTGAATTATGAATAAAATGTGCATGCTTTAAGCACCATCTCTAGCTTCAACCGGCGTTAATAAGGATCACAAACGCAAGAAGAAATGCTATCAATCACCACAAAAGTGAGCATAACCACAAAGGGGACAAGAATACCAGAAGCTAAACATGTCTGATCCCTAACATCAAACGTACTTATAACTTATCGATATAGCATACGCAATACATCTAAGTCTAATAGGTAAGAAGATTGCACCATGGCCAATGAAGAAACCAAAGAATTCAAGGGCTATCAAAAGAAAGCAAATCATTAAAAGCACAACCTCAATAAGTCCAGCAGATTAACAGGCAAGGATCTGGTCAGACTATTTCACAGAAGGCCTTAGCTCACATAAAGTCCAGCAAATAGCTGGTGGCAACAGTGGTGTACAGATCAAAGCAAGTCATTCAAGGGGTTTAGTTCAGCTCAAGATCTATTATGGTTCTGGGTTTATCACCAAGGCTTTCACAATAAATAATTTTGCTGATACCAGACTAAATAAGGAATAATGTCTAGCAGTACTACAATGATGAGGCAAAAAGCCAACATGGGAACTAGGCTGATAAAATGCTCATGCTTGACTAAATGCATACTGACATGCACTGTAACATGCACCAATAATCCAATGAAGAATAGTAAGCTTACCTTTAAAAGTTCATAAATATAGTAGCGGATATCATAATCTGACAACGTTGGGTAGAGCACTTTGAAATCAGTATTATTCACATATTCAAATACAAGGCTGGGGGTCTTTGACTGCTGGTCTCGTACAATATCGAGCAATTTTACAATATTAGGTCCGCCACAAAGATTCTGCAGTATTTTTATTTCCCTCTTGATCTGTATTTGCACAGGAAAGAACAAGTTAGTTTTGCCGAGCCAGATTGCACACATCACAAAAACATATGGATTACGGACTATGGAGCAAGTCTTTCATCACAATTAAAGGGGAAATAACATTTAAATGAACCCTTGTATACTACACTGCACCAATCACTGTCATATTTTTCATCTGCAGAAATCTATCGCATCAAGGAACAACAAAGATTTTGGAGACATTTACTTGCTACAACGCTTGAAAAAGGGCTCAGCTAAATATAACATATTGATCTCAATGCCCCACCCCATAAAAAAGGAGGTGAGGGTTCCCTGAATTTCCAAATCCTGAAACTGAGAACACTTAAAAAGGCATGACATCACGCCATTTCAAAATTGCATCTATCCTGTTTACAAATAATACAGAATTATAATGCAATTACAATGCGACCATAAAATGCAATCAAATAGGAAACAATGAATAAAGCAGCATAATTCTTGATCTCCTAAGTTGCTGCTTCAGCAGGACCCATCTCACATGGTGGTAGTGTATAAATGTGACGAAATAAATGACCATCCACAACAAGTTCATAAATCAATCAAAATCGATCATGTTGCAATGATATACTGAACTAGGGGGATGCAGGTCACAAAGAGCTTTATTGACAGCAAATCTAAGTAGTGCCGGGATGACAATGGGTCTGCAAATGATTCAAACCTACTAAACCGATATGGCGATACCATTGCATGTGTTTTTTTTTTTTTGGGGGGGATCCAATGGAGCTTAGAACAATCTAGATCTCAAATGGTCAAGGATAGGTCTAAACCCAAATCCAATTTTAGGCCTAAAAAGCAACCCATAGAACCATTATTTTTTAATTGCCTAAACTCTACTATTTTTGCTAGCTAGCATGTAACAAAAGTTATCAAAACATGCTTAGTTTTGACATTTCAAAATACTCCTAATTTCTTAATTCCATCTATTCCTTTAACCGTGGTTATGATGAACTAAACTCTAAATCAAAATGCCTAACTAAATGATCCTTTACTTAGTAGCCCATCTATGGCTTTTAATTTTAATCTATGGGCCATTGCAAGCTTCCTTTTTGTGGGATTCAATGATGAGGATAAGGCTCCTACCCCCCCCAAAAAAAAAAACAAATACACACAAAGGAGAAAGGGTAAAGGAGAAAACGACTAGTATGCTTAGTTTTAAAAAGCGCGAGGCAGATTGAGGAGCAAAGGGTCTGGAGGACCGAGGCGTGAGCTTCAAGTTGAAGGCGCGGGCTTTATAGACACAAGGCACACTTATACTAAAAAAATGTTTAAAAATGCTTTTCATAACTTATTTGCAAGTAGTAGTTGCAGGATATCATTACATTAGTATAGTTTAGTTATATTTCCAATTTCAAATCCAAATATCACAAAGTTAGGTAATTTTTGAGAGGAATCTATGTGAGAGAGCCACAATAAACTTTAAAAGGAGACTAATCAACAGAGATGAGAGGATAGCATATTCTTCCAAAATTAGGGGGCAGAAAACTAGTTGATTCTTTCCTTTAAGAAATGAAAAGGAAATGAAAGAATTATATATACTCAAAAATTAACAATATTCTTTCTAAATTAAATATGAAAGGAAAAGATAAAACAAGTTTAGATTAATCCCTAAAAGATTCCTTCTCCTTTAAACACCCCTCTCAATCAGCAGAAGACGACGGCTGCTTGCCGGAGCCCACCCATAAGACCGCCAGTGAAGGTGGTCACCAGAACACTAGCAGGAGAGCTAGTCGACCTTGTCCACCAACAAAGGTCACCGTACCCATTCCCAATTTGAATGAAAAAGGAAGGTCCAAAATTAGGGTTTTTGATATCAGGCTTCATCAGTTTTACGGTTAAATTCGAAGCAATTCGATGCAGTTGAACGAGGGGCTGTGATCAAGATGATAATATAAGGCTGAGGCAAATTTTAATTTGAAGAAATTTCATCCTTTGTATGGTCTAGAACTCTCTTCTCTCTCCTCTGGAACTCGTCACTCAAGAACTCCACAAAGCGCTGAAGTGGCAAGCCTCACGCCTCGCCTGAGGTGCACGCTTCAGGCCACATTTGGAATTCACTGCGCCTAGGGTGTTCTGAGGCGCCAAGGACTCTCGCCCAGGTGCGCTTTTTTAAACTAAGCTAGTATGAGTCCAATATGTACTTGGATTGTGATTCTTATATTTTCTAGCATCCTCCAAACTTTTTCTATCTAGTCAGCAGTGCTCCAATCCATTAAGCAATCACCTGAACAAGATGTGGGTATGTGTCACTATTTTAAAAAGCACACATAATCGCCCAACACCCTTTCTAGACCCACACCCTTTATAACTTTGGGTCTGCTCTTTTTCGTGATAAGATGTAGCTGTAAGCTGTAAAAAAAAATGTAAGAAACTACTAGTTAGTTATAAGGTATTTGTAAAGTAGCTGTAGGTTGTATGTCCCTCCTTGTAGAAAAGAACAGAGCATTTGTCAATGACGAATCTTCACACATCTTAATACTCCCCACTTCAGCATTCATGTCAATATGCTGCTGTCGGCGGCTTGTTGCTGCTGTGCTCCTGTTGAATTCCAGTTTTCCATCAAGGAGCCTTGGGGAACACATAACCCCATCTTGATCATGCACTGATTACTTATCTAGGAGCCGATCACTAGCATCCCCCCATGCTTTCTTCTCACTAATATGCTTTTTAAGCAATTTTTCTAGGAACAAAATAATGAACTATCCAAATACTAGAAAATTAGCACTTAAACACAACATTTCTCAAAGAAGCCTCTAAAGAGGGCTGAATAGTGACATAAATGCCAATATAAAATCCTTTTATCTCTTTCAAAAAAATGTCAGGTCTTACATGTAGTTCTATTTACACAAAACTACATATATATATATATATATATATATATATATATATATATATATATATATATATATATATATATAGTATGTGCAACATATACACACACACACACACACACATTGTGTGTGTGTGTGTGTGTGTGTGTGTATACACACACACATACATATATATGTATACATACATACATACATACATACATATGTATACATACATACATATGTGTGTGTGTGTGTGTGTGTGTGTGTGTGTGTGTGTGTGTACTTCTACGTCACCTCAGGCAAACTCTTAGGACCTTCATGCTATTCAATCTGAACAGCAAGTAAGACCACTTATAAATAGCAAATGAAATAACCATTGCCCTACCATGCCCTTCCAACCCTTCAAAAGGGTGAACTCAATGAGTTTCTCTAACTTTCAGTGGATGAGTACCACCTTACAAATGATATACACAGTTATAAACCTTCATTTGGGTACACCCAGAATTAGTAAAGATATGTTATACCTTAAGGAAAGGTGTTTAATGTGACACCTCCAAAACATGGACAAAAGCATAAGGTCATTATATATCCCTCTTTGTCAAAGAGCTCCTCAAAGCCTATATCTCAAACCACAATTGATATAAACTCTCATTGTCTGCAATGTTGTAATGCCAAGTGACACTAATTAAGGGGAATCTGCAATGTTGTAATGCCAAGTGACACTAATTAAGGGTTCACCTCACCAACAATAACTATCACTGTTGGACAGCTCTTGGCATGTTGTTTGCTTAAAGCAGCCAATTTTGTGCAAGGCCGTTACAGAATGTGTCAGCAGAAAAGGACCTTAGCAAAGGGAAGAACTACCCTAATAGTTGAACTAGCAAACATCTTCAAGCTCCTAAGACGCGTGCCTTATTGCGCTCCCCACCACAACTATTCATCCCCAAGATCAATAGTAAAAGCATGTCAGCACAGTCTTCCTCCCATGTAAGGTTGCTGAGTGTTTAGGCCAAAACATTCACTACCCAACACTAAAGGTACAAGCCAAGGAAGTGAAGGAAGTTCATTTCATTTTTTTTTTTGGGGGGGGGGGGGGATGTCCTATTGCTATCAGTAATTTCAGCTAACACGAAGAGAATCCTTCTCCTAAATCCGAATAAACATGCATACTTGATGTATGGTATCATAGAAGTAATTCGAAAGTTGCTAACAGAAACCATCATCTTCATATTTCAGTTTTTTCATATATAAACTTCACACTAAGATTTGAATCTATAATCGAAAATCCAATTAAGCCATAGCATTTACAAAAAAAAAAAAAAAACATCAATCAAGACAAGAGAAAACGAAAAAGAGAGGATTTTGAGTTGAGGAAACGCCATGGTTCACATTATATAGCGAACAGAGATACAAAAACTTCAGAACTGACCTTCTTCTTCTTCACCGGTTTGAGGATCTTAATGATACACTTGTCGTTATTGGTAGAATGGACACCTTCAAATACCTCACTGTACTTTCCCCTCCCCACCTTCCTCACCACCTCATAATCATCCTGTTCCCTGCCAAAACAAAAGAAAAACTGCAATCAACCAAACAATCACATCGAATAGAATCTCCCAACAAATCAGAATGAACGGTGCAACGCCGTAAGCGAGATCTGAAAGAAACAAACCCCCATTGAACGGTGAGGGACTCGTAGTCCCAGTACTCCTTGGGACGGATGACATTAACATCAGCATAAACCCTAGCCTTGGAGGCGGCGCCAGGCCGGCGAATCGATTTTCCAATCCTCTGCGCCAGGGCTTCAGCAAGGGAAGACGACCGAATCCGGCGGAGGTCCGGCAACTTCGGCGGCGGCGGATGGGGGGTCCGGGCAGCGAAGCGGCGGGAGAAAATGGGGGAAGAGAGGCGGAGAGGGAGAGAGGAAGAAGAAGGATGGAGAAGGCTGGGAAGAAAAGTAGTGAAGATCCTGATGTGGGGTTGGAGTTGGGGAAGGGAAGAATGAGATACTAAGAATCGCAGAGGCCTTACGGCCATCAAAAATATAAGCGCTACAACCAGGACTTACCGGCTTTCTCCCTCCTCATCGATATATCTGCGCCCAACCCCCTTCAAAAATTAAAAAATTAAAAAAATCTTTGAGAAAATAACAAATGCTTCCCTTAGTATTTGATTTTTTTTTTTTTCACTTTTCCATTTTTGCATGTTCTTTAGTTTTAGGCATTTAGCATTGGGGTTTAGCCTTTTTATCCCCATAATTAAGGGGATATACAATATTCCGATGTCATGTAGCACGATCTTAGGTCGTAATTTCAGCATTTGTATGTCATTGATTTGTGGCCAAGTGTTCTAGGATTATATATTAAATTATATCTGTTTGTAAAATTATAAAATGTTGATTAGTTGAGTGTTGATAATATATAGTATGTCTTATATGACGCCATATATTTGTTGTGACATCTTTTGTTATTAGAACAATAGTATGATGATATGCATATGAATGTATGAGAAATTTCATGAATTTTTTAACTATAGTAATTATCATGAGTTTTTAAATAGCACAAGAAGAGTTTTTAGTTTTTACTATTAACAGTACTACATATACTGATTATAATCCATAATCTAGCCACTTTATGTGAAATCCTATGGGTTTTTTGAATTACAAAACTCAATTACTTTTTAAGTATCATTTAATAAATGTTTAAATTAACTAAAATATAAAAACTATTACGCATTTATTTTTAAATATAAATATCATGCGCACATGCACATATGAATAATAATTTTATTTATAAAATATAATTGTTGACAAATGCTGCTAACATAGTAGGATGATAACAACTTCAGCTCCTATTTTCTCTAAATCAAATCAAATGTGTAGCTTTTGGTAGTAATTTACACTGAAAATGTTATCTTATATATATAAGATTCATAATTGTTGTCATATCTTATGTAACATCTAATATTCCATATTTTTATTTATGTTCAGAGAAAAGGTAATAAATAAAAAAGTAAATCTTTGTTTACTATTATTTGGTATTATTACTATCAAAATAATAATGGTGTGATATGAATACGTAAATATTTTATCACGATTTTTTGTTATTTATATTTTTTAAAAAAGAAAACAATAATAATATTAGAGTTAGAATAATTAATATGTATATTTTAAAAAATAGAAAGGAAAAATAATAATAACGAAAATCATAAATCTTTTATTATTTTTAATATGCTTGAATTTAGTTTATGAACTAATATCGAACCTATGAGAGTTTTTCAGGTGTCAAATGTTATATTTGGACCACACACACACACACACATATATATATATGTATATAATATACATATATATATATGTATATGTATGTCTAACTATATTATTCATTGTCTTCAAATTTGGTTTAGGGGTTTCTACTATTCTTATCACACAATTATGCATTTTAAGCCTATTATATACATCACATGTCATAGTATAACTATTGTCCATAACCTTCTTCACTTACCATCAAAGTTTAAAGTACCCTTTATTCACGTCTCGTGTGCAATTATTGTAAACGCATCGTGTTATAGTCATTTTATAAAGGAAACAATAATATTTGATCGTGTATAATGTGACACGATTAGTAATCCTTTCAGGATCTGCCCTTTTCACTTAGAATAAAATAATTGAAAGTAAATATGAAGGAGAATAAGATAGAAGGGATTGAGACTTGAGAGTTGGAAGTAATAGGGAGAAATTTAGGTAACTATGAATGCAATTGAAAAGTAAAGACGTTATAAAGAATTTGAACTATGATGAGTTGGAAGGATTCTTAAAAGATTGGAATAAATCGGGAAGAATTGGAATGAACCGGAAATAGAGTACTTACATGCATGAATTACAATATTTTCTTTATGAATTATGACGAACTTTAATTTTGCAAGTTTGTTTCGGCGGTTAAACTAGTCGTTCGCTATTAAGAACATGTAGGAGCATTAGAACGAATTAGCAGTTACGAATGGTACGAAGTGGTGTTGATTATTTTGCAGCAGCCGGTACGGGGTGGTTTGACATTAAAAGTATATATATATATATATAATATATATATATATATATATATATATTATATATATATATATAGATATTATATATATATATAGTTTTTGTGTGAATATACATATATATATATTTTTTGGTGTGAATATATATATATATGTATATTCACACCAAAAATAAATAAATAAAATATATATATATATATATATATATATATAGCTAGCAGCTACAAACATGCACAATCAGTTAGGAGTTGCTTGAATTATCTATTGATGGGAGGTTTGGGCAGATAATTCACAGCAGTTAGCAGATTTCGATTTGCTAAAACAAGCAAGTCCAATTTGCTGATGAGGCTTGAACCATTATTGTGTTAATATGAATAATTTGATTTGTAAACCTACTTCTGAACTATTTCCTAAGCATTTTGGGTTTCAACCCCCTCAATTTCATCCCGGGAAATAAAAAAGATACATAAGCATGATAGTATAAACGATTTCCAATGTATCAATGTTAAAGTGTCTTTTCTTTTTTTTTCTTTTTTTTTGCGATTGAAAGTTGTAAACTTATCGCTTACAACTTATAACTACTTACATCTGTAAGAAATTTTTACAACTTATTGCATTTTCTTATAACTCTTAGCAATTTATTCCATCTTCTATGGTTTGTTAGTATTTTTAACAACTACTTATTGCTTTTTACAATCTACTACAGTTTTACAACTCTTTATACTTAGCTCCCCGCATGTCCTTACAATTTATTACAACTTACAGTTGTTTCATATTCTGTAAAATATCGGGGCCTCTGTCATTGTATATTTCTTGAATTACACCACCCCATGGATTGATCATGTGGAACAAAGACCCTTCATCTTTTTCTTTCTTTTTTTGGGGGTGGTAATTCGACTCCTTTTCTAGTCGTATGAGACCAATTATAAGAATCCACATTAGTTAATTCGACTGCATAAAATGAAATATTCATTCGGTCAATAAGATTTCATAAAATGTTAGCATTAACATTATGGTGGGGTAAATTTAATAGTCACTTACATCTTCCCAAATTTATTCATCTGGCTCATAATTTAACACCTCATTCCACTTATTATCTACATAAGCAATATTTTTGGCAATTGAATTTTAAGTGTGTAAAGGATGATCAAATCAAAGTGTTTAGAATGGCAAGAAAAATGTGTTGAATATTGTCATTTTTTTTTAAAACAAAGGCACATGGATTAGATTTGGTATGCACGCTTTGAGTATCCCAAGTGTACAGAATTACAAAGCACATGTTTCATACTTTCATCATATGACAATTCTAGTTGCAGTGAATGAGCAAGAAGCTTACTTCAAATGAAATGTTTAATATTGCTGTAATGTGACAGTCATTTGACGCTCCTACAAAAAAAACAAAGAAAAGAAAAAAAAAGAGCCTATCATCCGAATTCCGAAATGAAATCAATTCATACATTAATAGTCAGTTCAATATATCACTTGTCATTAATCACTCCTATCAATTATAAATCGAATCAAAATACAATTAAGACATCTCCCTGTACATGGATCCAACTTTGTAGGGCTTCCATCATTGCTCCACGAGCCTCTGGAACCGCCCACGGTCCCTGTACCAGCTTTTTAATCATCAGTCATTGTCAGAACAATGACCAGCGATAATCCAATTGCTTCTCCCAGGGCTTACCCTTGCGTTTAAAAATAAGGTGACCTAGTTTGGGCCCAACATGGCCCAAATTAGCCCCGCTCCCACCAGTAACAATGGGTACTCTCTACACTAGCCTTGTAATGTTGCTAAAATCAGGGCCTGTAATTTTGACGGCGCCGTTCCCCAGATAATCAATATATATACATACATTATTTTTATCAGAGTATATATTTTTAAAAACTACGTCAGTATATATGTATTAAAAAAAATTAATATATAATAAATATATATATAAATAATATATACATATAAATAATGAGAGTATAAGATGTAAGAGCATTTAAGGAATTGCCCCAAGTAACACTGCAGTGGGACCACCACAGTTGTCCCGTGACTTCGAAGCCAGGAGAGAGAAGACCAACAGATAAACAACCAACCAAACAAAAAGCGGGAAAACTCAGAAGCAGAAAGCGAGGAAAAAACAAAAAAGGCAAGGGAAGATATCGCAATCCCCCAATTCACACAATCCCTATTCAGACCACACCTACTCTGCAATTAGAAACCTAAATGCTAACAAATTCCCCCCCACATTTCCATTTCTAGGGTTTTGATTGATTGATTATTTAGCTCTGTTCGATCAGTCCATTGTTGTATTTTTCGAGTCATTGGTAATGGAAGAAGTTAGGGCTACCGCCGCTTGGGTTGCTTCTCACTCCTCTCATGTCTTCGTCGACTCTTCAGGTCCTCTCGCTCTCTCTCTCTTGTCCTTGTTTGTTTGAATGCCTTGCGAAATTTGAAGCGTGAGTTTTTTTTTTTTTTTCCAAATATATTTTTTTCAATGAAGGAATCGAGAAAGTGGCGGAGAGCCTGAAGGATTCAATTCCGAAAGTTGAATGGGATTTCGAGGGGATTCACTACTCTGATGGAGGATCTCTCACTGTTCAATATCTGCTTGTTTTAGATGCCTTGAATTTTTGCTTTTGGCCTGGTAATTTCTATTTGGCGTAATCTAAGAATTTGGTGCAGAATGTTAATTAGAAGTCTGCATTTCGAAATCAGGAAATCGCGAATTTGATTGGTTATTATTGTTAAAAGGAACAGTTTAGACATTGGAGATGTGAACAGCATGCAAAGACGTCATTTTAAGCAAAAGACAATGTGGGGACGCGGGGACATTCGGTTAGAAAAGATTGGATTGCTTCTTTAGGGCCAAATTGAGGCTGTAGCTTTCCTATAACACAATCATTCATCTTTTGTTGGATACATTTTTGGGTATATGCATCCTTCATTTTCCCTTGCCTTTTCAATTAAATGCAATGCTTCCTGTTTAGAATTGCCTTATACCATTGTCCTGTTCCATACTCCTGTATCTATAATCCGGAGATGTTAAGCTGATGACAGTCCCAGCATTGCAAAGATTTGGGCCCTCCGTACCCCATGCAGTGTTTTCCCTTTTTAACCTGTTGCTACGGGTTCCTTGTTGTTCGGACCCATTCACAAGACACTGGGGTCCTGAGAGGGACGGGGACCTCAATCAAGGGAAAAGAATGTTGACAAAAATAGCCAAATCATGAGAAAATGGGTATTACATGAAATAGATTTTAGAGAAGGACTCCATTTTATTCGGATGAGGTTGGCTGAAGGGAGAGGTGCTCAACTTGAATTCCTTAATTTCAAATTTTCAATGTGACTCTAGTCTCAATTTCAGCTATGCTTTTGGGTTATCTATAAAAGATTCCATGATGTAAATAATAATTTGGAAAGGTTGGGTCATGAAAACGATTTACCAAAACCTCAAGGTAGGTTATGGGAGTATCCCGTCGTAGAAATACCAAATATTGCTACAGCAATGCATGCTACTGTAATATATCACTTGTATTGGAGATTGAAGATTAGCCGTACATTTTGTAAGTGACTTGCTTGGATAATGAGATTGAGATGACAAACCTTCACAAGATAGAATATTAATGGTCTACTGTTGTTTTAACCTGTTTAGTTGGGATGTTGTATTTACAGAACGAAAATTCGGCAGGGACCCAGTCACAAAATTTTTTGTAGATCTCCCAATCCCTAGAAAAGCCCGACCACCCTTTGACATGTGACAGGAATACTGTACCCCAAAAAGAATCTGATCATTTGCTCCACCTCCAACACTTAGAAGGCATAAGTTTTGGATGAAGAGTAAGTCTGTTAGTTTTCCAATTTCTTAAATTCTTGACTTGATTAAACTAACAAGAGCTTTGCCTGCAATGTATTCTGATAGAATTCAGGCCACTGACCCTTGGGGTAGGAATATGAATATGGATTGGGTTTTCTTTTATTTTCTTTTTCTTTTTGTTTATTTTGAGAATCTAGGCTATTCACATGGCTCCTTATTGAGAATGGATGTAATAGCTCTCTAATTTGTGGATTTTTGTAGACTATGGTTTCCTCCATCATGTTGTTACATTTCATTGCTAAACTATCCTGTTCGTACTTTGTAGATGAGGAGTTGAGTTATGACCATTTAGCAATGGGGCTTAAGAGAGCTTTGGAACATGATAAACGTGCATTTGATGCGGATCGTCTACAAAAGTACACAGGTGATAGATTTTGCCCAATCTCTGTTACTTGGATTATTGCGCATTTGCGATGGTATTGGCAAACGTCATAGTTAAAGTGCTTGGAAGCTTGGTAACTTGAATCCACTATTCCATGAAAGTTAAGGTTTCGATCCGGGATCTCAAGTCCGTAGTAATCCTATGATAGTAGTGACGCACTTTCTTTAAAATATGAACATATCATCCCTTCCTTCGCCTATGTGAAAGTGTTGTCCTGCATCCTTGCAATGCGAATGTAGATCCTTAGTTCTTTGTGACCTAGATAGAACGAATTTGCTCTGTGGAAGTTATATGAATTATATATGTGGATTTAGTGTGTTGTCTGTACCTTAAACCTATCACATATGTTACCTGTTGCTGAGTAATGTTTTAAGTAACGTTTCTTTTTTTGAGAAACAAGGGGGGGGGGAATGGTTGTGGTGCAGAAGAGTCAAAACCCCCCGCCTGATGGGGAGGGACACCTTGACTACTAAAGCACCCATCAATTCTCAATTTAGAGAGGTCTATCTGTTCTTTAGTTTGTCATATAAGAAGTGGCAAAAGCAAGGCAGGAAACTCTTTTCGGATCTTTATCTGTGAGACAAGTTCAGCTGGTAAGGTGTCCTACATAAGAAATTATGCACCCACATGTCAAACAACCTTTATACAATTTTATCCCTATGAGGAGTATCCAATGATTTTGGCTGCCGTCTGCTATCTATAGTCTATCCTATGCTGTTGTTTTCTATTGGAAGTCAGAAAATTACTTTCATCTAACATATTGTTTGATCAAATTTGTTTGTATCCTGGTGGAATTGAATTCGTTGATAATGTGAACTCATAAACATTTCCTGTGTTACGGGTGCTGAGCTACGAGGAATGTTGGAATGGCCTCGGCCACTTCCTTTGGAAGATGAGCGAGTTCGCCTACTGCATGAGGTGATCTTCGCTTAGAGTAGTGTTGTCTTGTTATTCTTTTTATGTTTTTGTAATTCTTGAAGGCCTCTGTCCATATACGGGAATTATCTTAAATATTATTTTGCTCAGCATCTGTTTAAATCCGATCATTTAATTTATTAGGTTGGCCGGGAGCTAGAGAGAAACTTTGAGGCAAAAGCAGCCAATCTCGTCAAATCTTGTGGGAAATCGGCAGTTAAATTGGTAGAACTTGTTACTCGTCACTTTCCAGGTCTGTCTCCCTTTCATCCTGGTTCTAAAATATCATGTATTGTGTACTCTACATTGAGTCAATTAGGTGATTTGATGTAAATACCATAATGTTAGGATCTTGGGATTACTAATGTTGTATCAGTCATATGTTGTAGGCTTCAGAGATCATTCAGTGTACAAAGGCCATCAAGTGTTTTTGTATAAAAGGGCTCAGATATTTGTAGCAGATCTTCATGGTGCATTCAAGGGCCACAGTTATGGGGAGTTTCATGACATAGGCTCAATCACAATCTTTGCAGATTACATTGTCCCAGCTGTTCTGCGGCATATTGGAGTGCTTAACTACAGCCCATCACTTGCTACGATTGTTGAATCGAACAGTGAAATAGACTCTGGGACTGAAGAGGAAGTTGAATTGCGGGCTTGCTCCATTCATGCTGTGGAGAAAATCAGGGAATTGATCCAGCGAAAATCTGGAAAGCAGGTAATTTTCTTATGCATCTTGGAACTTTTGTTACTATTTAGTTTGTTTGATTAGGAGCCTCATTACTTTGCGAGCTTTATCTGTTCAATTTTATATGCAATTGATTGCCGGGTGAGAGCATGTGGTGCTTTTGAATCTCTTGACTGTCATTTCTTGACTCTTATCATCTGGCAGTAGTTAAGCTGCTACCTCTTGAAGCGATTGTAAACCCAATATTTGCTGCTATATAGCTACAATATGTCAGCCAACATGAGGTGTCTGTCTATATTGTGGTTGTCATTTGTGCTGTATTTTGAAAGTTGACATGCAAGGCTCTTTCGAAAATGTGTAATTTTTATGGGAAAATGATAGGCACGTTATTGAATGTCTCGTATTTTGTTCGCGATTCCATTAGATGAAAAAAGAAAGCAAGAAACATTCTAAGAAGTTTCCTTTTCCCTTGTTTATCTCTTCGTGGTCTGTTCTAGTACCATCTTTAGATCAATAAGCATGTTTACTTGTCTTCATGACTATTTATTGAAATTTTCACTCTACCTCTCGCTTCCCTCCCCGAAAAAACAAAAACCTGGTTTAGTGCTATTGGGCCTCACTCTGGTAAGGATTGCGGACTGGCCAAGGGGGCAGGGTTTAAGGGGGAATACTGGGCCACGCCTATTGTCTGCCCAACACTTTTTCTCACATGGCAGGCATAGCGGGCAGATGGATGGCAACCCACTCCTCAGCAGGTGCCTATCTTGGGAGTATAGCAAACTCATATTTTTGGGATTTCAGGAGGAAGGACAAATCTATAACTCATGCATTACACGAGAGAAGCCTATAGTGAGCCTAATGCTTCTCTCAGCAAGCCGGGAATCAACAATGTCTCAGAATTTTGGGGGAAACATTCAACTTGAAAAATCTTGATCGACTCTGGAACGAGTAACATATTCTTCTGCTGATGTTGGTGTCCTCATTCCTTCAATCCCTCTCCTCCTGCAGTCTTTGAAATTCCCAGTTTATACCTTCTAGTGTTTGGCACTCCCTAACTTGAAATAGCTAAAATAATTCTTAAAATAAGGAGCTTGTATTAGAATTTGGCTTGCCTCTTTCTATTTTTGTGAATATGAGCCAACTCCATATATGATTGCTGCGTTGGATTTGTTGCTAATTCTTCTGACTCCGTGATTTCTGTTTTCAGGTCTTGAGTGTTGAGCTGGATCTTTGGTTGTGGTCATTTGGCATCCAGTTCCCTTCTCTTCCACACCACAGGACACTTTCCATATATTACTGAGGCTGTGGTTGGCTTTCATGTTTTCACAGTTCGTACATGGTAGAGGAATAGTTTCTGGCTTTGTGGATGTCTGAAGAGGGAGTGTTATTTTTTATGTTGATTAGAAATTTGGAATGAGATATTCATATCTAGAAAATTCCCTCTCATGTTTCTTTTGGACAAAGTAATAACTTCTTCCTTTGGTGGTAACATGAACTCTAAATGTTCTTTGCTCTCTTGCTTTTGAGATTTTAAGCATTTGCTAATTGCCATATGTATGTCATAACTTACTGGAATCAGCATAAGTATGGCAATCTGATCTGCCTTTTCTTGTGTAGTAGAAAATATGCAAATGTTACCTTTTTTTTATTATATGAAGTATCAATTCTTCTGGTTTGACATTTGCTTCCTACTATCAGAATTCGTCGTCTTCTCCCTTTCTCCCCTCCCTCGGTATTCCCTCCCCACCCTGGCCCCTGCATGGCCGAGATAAGAAGTTGCACACTGCAATAAATCTTCATTGGTTTCCCTTTATTTACACACTGCAATAAAGAGCTATGTAGTAAAAGCCTACTCAGCAGCTCAGCAGGTATCTTTCCACTTTTCCTTATAATAGATCAAGATGAAGCACCTGGGTTCCGTGTGATTGGCAAATTACCATCATACGTGCATTTAAGTACATCTGCTCTCCTCACTAGTCTGGGTCCAACCGGAAGTTTACTGGTTTTGGGATGAATGTCCTGTACCCATGAGCATAACTATTTCATCTCAGGAAATGCCTTCTATCAAAAAATGAATTTATGGTAGACAGAGTAGCGCTAATAGCAGTATAAATGGTGTTTTTTCCCTTATGTATGAATGACGGTCATGGATTCAGATACCTGATCAAAGATGGATGTTGGGATAGCAAGAGTGGCAACAGCATTTGGGGCATCAACTATGCCAGAGATTCTTCCTTCACAAGGGCAGCAAGACAGAAGGAGATAGACCTGGCAAGCCAACTGAGTGAGAAATTCCATTTTTGACTAGTTCTTTGAATTGGAGAGCAATACTGGGGTGATCAGGGTCTTGCTGTTTCTTTATAGAAGTGTAAACGAATGACAATACAATTCATACGGTCAAGGCAGTGATAGTGAGCAATCCACATGTATGCAGCCCTTGCTTTGCCCTTGTTAAAAGTATTCCTTACAGTTCTATGAAAGATTTGGTAGAATCGTACCTGCTCCTTGGAGTATCCGAATTTCGAGAGGTAATCGATGGCATTGAGAACAGCACGCTTGTAAGCAATACTAGCATCAAGGAAGTGTTGCCTTCCACTCTCGTCAACACTAATGCCCTCAAATACCAACCACTCTGAGAACCTTGGTTCGACAGGGCCTATCTCAAAGATGGGGTTCACATGAAGAGGTGTTGGTCCCATGGGTGTGAGGTATTCCTTCATTCCACCTCTTATAATGTCGCACCTGAATAGTGATAAGTTGCTATAAGCATTTCTATCTCATGGGATTGCTCCTGCTTATGAATTGCGGCTAATGGTTTGTATGTGTGAGCAGGGTGACTGCTTACATTATAAAGTTTGCAATCAATTTTTCATTTTTGGCTTAATTCACTTCATAGAAGTCTGAGGGCAGGCAGCTTGACTTATGCTACAGACTTACAGCATTATACCTGATGTAGAAGTTTGATGAATTTATCTAGTTTCTCTGTCTGCTTCTTACATTTTACTATATTGCAATTTTAATCTCAGAGTCATGTTTGTACTCATACATCCTTCACAGATGTTCATAAGCTGATATAACTGTGTAATGCTTATTAAATACTAAATCCCATGTGGTTCAAGCTAAATATGAAGACAGCAGGAAAAGAGAGGAGATACTTGAGTTCAAGGAAGCCACTCATCTCGATTGCCCCACAGAAGGAGACTTCACCATCCCCCTGAGAGAAGTGCATATCTCCTGTGCTAAGGTTAGCTCCTTCAACAAACACAGGGAGGTAAATCTTTGAACCTCTGCTAAGATTTTTAATGTCACAGTTTCCTCCATTTTCCCTTCCCGGAATTGTCCTTGCTGCCTCTCTTGCAATCTTTTCCCATTCTGGAGTTCCCTTTTCTATCTGCACATGATCACTATATGCTTTCAGAATTATACTATTTATTATCATGAATTTTCTGCTGTAGTGTTTTGCACTGCTTGTTACCTTTCCTAATATGCAGCCCTTAGGTGATGGCAAGTTTGCTAGTGGTCTAGAGTGGAGAACTTCACACAGCTTGAGGGACTGGAGACCACTTTCTTCAATGTCTCTTTCTCTTTCATTCCATATATCCAGAAGCTCCTTTGATGGGGCTGTCCCAATTATTCCAGGGTGGGTCAAGCCGGGGAAACGCACTCCTAATACATGGAAATGAAAGCATATAACATATTAACATCATCATTGTAATTTTTTTTTTTCGGGGGTGTGTTTTTTTTTTGGGGGGGGGGTTGTGTTGGACAGATGTACCATTCACCTGGTATGTGAGGAGAGTGAGCGTATATGCCTTCGAAATACCATATGGCTTTTGTAGCACAAGGAAAATGGTCAGTCAAAAATCCAGCCCCATTTTCTCTATCAAATGTTGCTGTATAACCCCATTCATCCCCAGGTAGAGGACCCAGATTGCAAATTTCAACTACAAGGAGGTCGCCTGGTTTGGCTGGGATCCCATCTTTATCAGAGACTTTGATTGGCCCACTTAGATAGTGAACCTGGTTTGATGTTAAAGATAGATTAATGTCCAACCAAAATAAATTATCCGATTACATAATGATTTATATATGTGCAGTAGTCTGAGATCTTCATTGTTAAATGGTGAAATATGAATACTTTTTCCTGTTATACTAAGATTTTGTGAATGGATGGGGAAGTTTATTCTTACAGTTGACAGGTCAATAGATTTTACATCAAAAGCAGAATCATTATCGTGGATAAAACCTCCAGTCCAGTCCACCATCTCGACTCTGAAGATTTCCCCTCCTTTCACATCAGCAACAGCTGGTATTTGGGGGTGCCAACGATTGTGAAAAGGTAGCTTTTGCTCCCAGTGAGGCTTCTTCAGATCAATTGGCACTACTAGCCTCGGGGTTCGAGGAGCCATGTAAGCAATGTAATTTACCAGGTATCTCCTCAATATATATCAATTGAGTGACTGCTCAGTGCTCTTAATCAAAATTATGTGTTGGATGATAGTGATGTGCGCTTGACTCCAAAAATGCTTTGTAATCTTAATCAAAATTATGTGTTGGATGATAGTGATGTGCGCTTGACTCCAAAAATGCTTTGTAATAACAAGTGACAAACACTAGTAGGTTTGTGACCAACTTTTCTTTCCTAGTGGTCCGTCTGTGGCCCATTTCACAGATGGGACAATTGTTAGTAAAGACTACATATAATATTTAGAAGGATAATATCTTCCTGGCATGGCTACAGATTTTCTCTTTCGGCTCCAAACAATGGCTGGTATGGGTCTGGGTTGTTTGGTTCAGGTTTCTAGTGAACGACAGCATGCTCTGGGGGGGTTGTACATGACTGCAAATTTCAGTGATGATATTTCTGAAGCAGATAATATAAATGTTCAAGGAGACTGAAAAGCGGCTTACCACAGAAAGGTCAGCATACTTGATATCCTCGGCAGTATAGTCCTTTGTTATACCGCCACCGCTAAAGTCTACCATTTCCACCCTGAAAACCTCTCCGGCCTTGACTTCCACCACGGGCGGGATATCGGGATGCCAGCGGTTGTGAAGGGGAGGCTTCTGTTCCCATGGCTTTTTCTTGACATCGACAGCTATAACAGTCCTCGCACCATATGACATAGCCATTTCTCTGTCTCTTCTAAAGCTTCTGGGTATACGAGTCTACTCTTTTCTTACTGTGAACTTTATAGATGTTGTCAAGTCATGCTAGGGTCTCATGTCCTTTTCACATTAACGTAATTGATTTTTCTTCTCTTTAGTGGGCCTGCAGAAATTGTTTTCTCATGCTTTTGATTCGACGTAGGGATGATAATGGATCGGATCTGTATTGAATCTGTCAAAATTCAGATCCATTTTAATTCCCTGGATCTGGGTTTGGACCCAATGTATATTCATTGGATCTTAAAAATTGAGATCTATTTCTGGACCAATGGATCTATGGATCTCAAATGGATCCTAATAAGATCCATAATTTATAAAAAGCAAAATCGTAAGCTCTATACCACATAATTTAGGAGAGATTAATTATAAAAGTTCAAACAAAATTAGTTTGCCTACTCATACTTAAATTCCATACAAAGCAAAACGATAAGTTCAATAAATTTTAATTTTTGATCTTGCCATCCGCTCCTTCTTCAATTCCAACATACGCATCAAGGTCCTACAAAATTAGAAGACATTAACTATAAAATTTAGTCAATAGTAAAAAAAGTTCCTAAATCTTTTGAAATAAAATAAGGATGCGAAAGTATTGTATTATGTCAATAACAGCAGCTATTTGAGCATCTTCCCGTATGTCAAAGTCATCAACAATTGTACCATAAGAACCTCCATTCTCCTTTTTACCATCAGCTCACAGATGAAAATATACGAGTTATTTTCTTCAGCCTAGAGCAAAATGTAGATAAGAAATACAAAAGTTTGATAAATAATGATTAATGACCCTTCCACCTAATTTTGAGAAAAGTACATAAGAAATTACCTTTAACGTCATCGATTATCTAATTTTGCAAACACATTAACGCCTCCACAGTTTTTGCATGGAGCTTAGAGCGATGAGGACTAATGACCCTTGCACTCATGCTAAATGCACTTTCTGAAGCTACAGTAGAAATAGGAATGGTTAGGATGTCCCTTGCAATCTTTCTCAAAGTTGGACACTTGCGATTTTTTTGCCAAAAGTGAAGAACATTAAGATCATCATCATCGGGCAATAGATCCTCCTCAAGGTACTGGTCTGACTCACACTTTACATTCATCCTTCTCGATTTTGTTTTCTTTAGTCGAGCAAATTCATCCTCTTCACCATAATCAAAAGTTATTGGACTTTCTTGTTTTAGAGAACCTTGAGGTGGCAATCAAAAGTTATTGGACTTTCTCGTTTTAGAGAACCTTGAGGTGGCAATTTAGAACTAACTTGTTCATGGTCATTGTTTTTTTGATATTCAACCACAAGATCATCAAGCATTCTTTTGACTCTTTCTAGCTTAACATCGGCACTTTCATTGTAAATTCTTCAAAAATAATAATCAACACAATCCATTTTGTTTCTTGGATCTAAAATAGGAGCAATAGCTAAAACCCCATTAACATGACCCCAATACTTGTCAAGTTTTTCCATCATACTTGCTGCCATGTCTCTTACCACATCAATATCGTTTGCAGACCATGACCTCAAAGTAAGCCTAATTTCACATATTCTCCGAAAAAACAACTGTGATGTTGGGTAGTCTCCGCCAGAGAAGGTCTTAGTCGCCTTGTAGAAAATATCCAATTTCTCACAGATATTTTGTGCCATCTTTCAATCTGCTTCACTATGTAGCACAAACTTGAGTTTTTTATTCAAACGTTTCAAGATGAAGCCCAAACTTTTGCCCAAAAGAAAAATTAATCAAAAATTTAACTAAAAAAATTGTTTGGGTTTTGTGGGTTATAACTTACAAAACTAATGGGTCTAATAGACCCAATGGATCGGAACTGAATCTTAAAAGTGGACCCATATCTAGATCCTTTGAAGATCCGGATCCTATTTAAGATCCATTGGATCTAAAAATTATGGGTCTAGACCCATTTAAATGGGGCGAATCTAAAGAATTTGGATCGGATTCAATATCCATTGCCACCCCTAATTCGATGGAATGGTCCAAGTTTATTGTGATTTCTTGATTAGCAGGTTCTCTACCCCATTTTGTCGTCTATAGCAAGTAACCTTCAGAAGATAATACAAAATATCAATCATCTGATAGTAAAACAAAGAGACCCACTTAGTTGAAAGTCTCACCAATGAAAAAGATCAAGCCAATTTGACAAACCAAAATACGAAGACCGTCTTTCTCCTCGAGCAAATTTGATGCCTGAAAGGTCAGGGATTACTCGTTTATCTTCCTCGCCGAAGCCAAATTGATGAATTTGGAGCCAATTTTTCTTCTACAGTGCAGGCACTCCCTTAAATCGGTCTAGACAAATTCAGCAACTTATCACTAAAAACCATGGCCAAGTATACTTCGGCTTATCCGCTTGTTAGCTGCTGCTGTTGTAACTCAAAGACACCGGTAGAAACTTCAACTCCTGCTGAAACTCCAACGCCACCTCTTGAAGCTCTTGATTAGCAAGTTTGGTTGAGAGGATTTCAGCTTATATGACGTGATTCATTTTTTTGGGAAAAAAAAAAATAAAACTTTTCTACATCTTATTTAACGTGAATAATTTGTATTTTGGGTTGATGCTGATTTGAAGCCTATTGCATTATTTTGCCTCAAAATAAAGTGCTGAATTTAACATGTATTATGCGTCATGGAGCCTGGTTGTCGCTGAGCTGATACCATCAGGACTTCTGATTTAAAGTGATTTGTTGATTACATCCATTAAAATTGTCTTGAATATACATGGTACGTATTTTGATTGTTTGAATTTGATTTTCATTCGAAGATTGTGTCTTAAGCATCAAAGCTTTTTTTGATGGATTGGCTTATCGACGACCTGAACAGGGCTAATCCAACATTTGTAGTACCATTGTTATCTACCACATTATTTTGCTGGCACTGAATTGTTCTCTCACGTCATGGTGGGCTTGTGGCCTGTCGTTCCATAGTGTAATGGTGGATGCTTCTCTTTTTCCTTGTTTTTCCTGCATTCTTCAATGGATTTAAGCTTCATTATCATCGATACTTTTTCATAATTTAGACCATTTTTAGTGGTGAGTCAATTTTTTGGCTCATCAGTGGAGTCCTACTAATTGGCTCATCAGCAGATGGTCTACCTTTGCCACATCAACTTCTAAGTCAACTTTTCGGTTGACAATTCTCCATCTCTCCAATGTAAGGCTCACAACTTCAGTTCACCAAATAAAACAACACCCATAGACTTACTCTACAACAGTACAACATACTTTTTAAAAAAAAAAATCCCCCAAAAAAAAGAAAAACCAATAAAAATCAAAAGAAAAAAAAAAAGCAAGGGTGAGCCAGCTCGGAGGCTCGCAACCAGCCTTGCAAGCCACTCGGCCGCTGCACGCATCGCGAGCCGCATGACCCGACTCCCGAAGTGGGCGAGTCATCCGCTATAAAGGCTCTTATATTATGGTCCCTAAGCTATTGTGTTCAACAATCTAAGGGCGCTTTTTTGTGATTATAAATTTAAAGTGAAGAGTTCTAACGACTTCCTTTGGCTAAACCGCCTCACCAGTGGTGAAAGCAGGTAATTAGATCACGATATAAAAATCAACTATCGCTTCCCCCTAGTTTTATTGCCATGGAGGAATATAATCAATTTATCACAGAAAATTTGTAATTAAGGAATGGATATATCTGCTTTTCTTTCCCTTCTTAGGTCAAGGATTTTGGAGGCTCCGACATTATTTTGGCCCATCCAACTCATTTGTACCAGGAAAAGCTTATTTTGCGGGTCCTTAATTACTCATCACCTAAACATTGAGTTTGACAGCGATTAGATAGGAATGCTGTCAATTTTTATGTTTAATCAACCTCACTAATGGAGGATCTGTGAGTGGAAAGATGAGGATTCTCCTTAATTAGAGGCCCCCATTGTATTGGAATCTGAGAATAATGTCCCAATGCCCATTATTGTATTGAAATCTCAGGATAATGTTTTGATGGTTTCGGGATATGATGTTTTGAGTCATTGATTGATGTGCGAGAATTGCTGCTTTATTAGAGCTGTCTATAGGTCATTGCTGTTAGCATTTGTTTTTGGATATTAGTGGACTTGGCTGCAGTCACTGAAATCGAACTCTTTTACAGAAAAGATTAACAGCAAAGAACAAGCTAGGGATGAAGCGCAATTCCACTGCTCTTATTCATGTCTTATACATTTATTACTGCTACTACTTATGCTATAGAAACACATTTATCTCAAGACTCAAGTTGTATAAAGTGACTGCTTGATTAATGATTGATTACTGATGGTTTCTATCCTTACTAATTTAGTCTGCCCCCTCCAGTAAAGGCTGCTCATTAGTCATCCAACCTCATGATCGTGGAGCATGGATTTCCCATGGCAAGCAGTAGGAAGATACACGCACTATGTCCTAACTTAGAATTATAACAAGTGCCAAATACAAATTTTAGAAAGAACACATCTCATGATAAGTTCTTGTGTCGCATTTGATATAACATGAAATAACTAAAATATAGATTCATAAGACATCAGTGTAAAGTATATTAGGTCTGCGACTTCCACAGTGGATGAGACGATTAATTGCAGATGTGCACACAAAGGAGAATGATGGCACACCGCAACTTCCATTGCCCATGGATAAGATTGCCACGTCGGCTGTGTCTTTTCCAGCTTTTGAGGTCATTAAAAAAATAAAAGAAAAGGAAAGCAGTTCCCGGGTTTTTGGCGCTGTCTATAGCCACAGTTTTTGACCTGTGTCCTTGGACTAGGGGAATTTGGGACTTGGACAATTTCATCAAGCCCTGTGAATACGACGACGAATTCTGCAATTAAGGTCTGGCGGGGCAGTGGGGTGGATACGGATCATGTTTGGCTGTACTCTTATTTATATCTATTTTTAAAATAGTATTAATATTTATATTTATCGAATGTTTAAAATATATACTCATATGTGCTTACTAGGTTTAGTAGGTATGTGAATTTTATTCGGATATATATAGATAAAAAGAAATAAATTTATTTTATATCTATATTCAACATTAAATAGCCAATATGTTACACTAATACCAATATTCTAACAACATATTATATCACGTCGAATACAACTTCAAGTTTGGCAACTAAAGCAATAAATTAGCACTTAAAAATTATAGTTTCTAACAAAATGTCTTATCGAAATCTTGAATACCATACAACTCAAAGTGACTAGTAAAATATCAAAGTATAAGTAACAAATTAGAACTTTAAAAAAATGGGTACGGGTTTTATATGGAGCAGGTATGAGGTAGGTATCTATAAAACGAGTGTGGGGCGGGTAGAATTTATACCCCCATTCTTGACCATGCGCATATCCATTTTAGTAATACCCGTCCCATACCGATTTTTTTTCATTTTCATCACCATATCCATACCCAATGGAGCGAGATTTATGAATTTTAGATGAGTACGGATTTTTTTTGCCGGTCCTAATTAAGGTGCTCTATTTCTTTTCTTTATCCCTCGATTTTTACATGAAGACATTGCTTCTTTTAAAGCCATTGCCATCAAATTAAGTCCTATTACTGTAGTCTCTATGTATTGCCCAAGAACAGTTACTGTAGCATTGTGAACTCTCATGTCACGGCCCTTTTGTTCACTTCTATTCGAATTTCAGGTGGTACGGGTTTTATCTATGAATTTATGAAAAAGCAATGGGTCCTTGTGGCCTGATTCATTGTAGATTTATTCTTCTTTAAACCTGTTAGATTTATTATGAATTTTGATAAAATTCCAAATGTGGAGGGTTAACTTGTTGTAAAATAAAATATTCAAAAAATAATTACATTATTATTGAAGCTCTTATTGGGAAAAAAAAACTAACAAAATAATTTTATTGATAGATGGTAGTATAAATGTATTTGGAGCTATTAGGTTTTATTATCCATTTTTGTAATTTTTAGGTAGTACATCTTTAGACCTCCCTAATACCTATATTTTTCTTATGATTTGATTTTCTTTTGATTTATCTTGGTCACTACTCAAAGTCTTGTTCACGTGGAGGTTAAATTACAGAAAAGGAGGAGATGATGAGAAATAAATGGATTGAAAATGAGTGAAATATAATGTAAAATCATTTGAGTGCAAATTTATGAACTACAAAACTTTCACTTGATTTGTTATCACACTTTTCATGATATAGGAGTTAAAATTCATAGATAGAAATATTGAAAAAGTAGCATGCCAATAGGGATATTATAGCATTCCCAACTAGAGTTTCAGTTTCTGAAACTCTGATCTGTCACGTCAGCAAAAGTTTCACAAGTTTAAAACTTGCACTCCACCACTTCTCCAACCTATAGAACTCTAATTTTAATTATTCAATAAAAATATTTATCACGGATCCACCTTATAATACACAATCTATTTCTTTAATCATTTAAAAATATACACAATTTATTTTTTTAATCATTTAAAAACTATTTACTTACTCAAAAACCAAAAAAAATAAAAATACATTAAATTAATGTAAAAGTTGCAATGCGGGAAGAGACGCACAGACATTCTCCCCCGCGTGTAACTTCTTTTCTTTTCTTCTCATTTTGCGACACATGTTATTGTGAGGCCCGCATTCCTGTTTTCTCCGCACGCTGCTAATGCTCTTATGTTCCATATAAAACAGCCAATAGCTTTTCTTTTCGAAATTACAAAAGTATGGAGAGAACTATCATGAAAATGCAGCAAATGTTGGCTGGTGAATGAGGTCACATTCCCAAAGTTTGATCATCACGTCTGTAAGCATACATGCTCTACAAGAAATATAGAACGGAATGTGAAAGACAAATGACCATTTAAAACTCTCATGAACGCGAGTCATTGGACAAAAATAATAATAGAGGCGACAAAGAAAAAGAGCAAATAGTAGTAATTAAAAAGGAATAGTGACATATATTCCCTGTGCTAATCAACACAGCATAAATGGAAGTAATTGAACTAAAATTATATACTCGAAAATATAAAGTTTAATATTGGATCATGAAGTTATGGTAGTAGTAAAAGAAATTTATATTTGCCGTATTTACATTTTATCCTATACTATTAAAATAAGGAGTAAGAAGTAATATTTATCTTTAGAAAAATGACGAGTATGAAATTATACTCTTAACTCTCTAAGAGCATCCCCAGCCGAGCGCAAAATCAGGGAACGCGGCCCCCACATGCCCACTTGTCAGCAAATGAGAGGTGAGAGAGAGGTGTGCCACGCGGGGAGAAACGCCTGTCCGTGGCACCCCGCGGGCCACCTTTTTCATTATTTTAATATTTTTTTGTTTTTCCTTTTTTTTTAGAGGAAGTATATGGTTTTTAAATAATTTAAAAATTAGGTTGTGTGTTATGAGGTGGGTCCATGATAAATATTTTTATTGGATGATAAAAATTGAGTTCCATAGGTTGGAGAAGTGATGGAATGTAAGTTCCAAAATTGTGGAACTTTTGCTGGCGTGGCAGGTCAGAGTTCCAAAAACTAGAACTCTGACTGGGAATGCTCTAAGAGCAATCCCAGCCAGACTTTCAGTTTTTGGAACCTGGCATGCCACGTCAGTAGAAGTTCCACAGTTCTGAAACTTGCATTCCTTCATTCTCCCAACTAGTGGAACTCATTTCAGGACAAATAATTTAATATTTGTTGATGGAGCCCACCACTAAATATATTTTTATTTGTTTTATGTTGTTAAATTTGTTTTTGCATATTTGATTTTGTATAAGTTAAAAATAATTTATATTTTCCGAACGAAAGAATATGTAATTATCTTTCCGAAAATTCTATTAATTTTTTTGAAAATATTATTACTTACCCAAATTTGTGCCTCTTGCAACTTCAATTTTTTTCCAAATCTCAAAAAACTCAAAATTACAAGATCAATGGAAAAATCATATTTGAGAGTGAGAGTGAAATGTAGACAAATTTTCCAACAATTTTTCCATCATTTTATGCAACAAAAAATTAAACAAAAATTTTTTTTTGGGGGGGCTAAAATAGTCGTTGGACGCCCCTTCCCAGGTCCAACGGCCATTTCAACCCAGGTTTCCTAGCCTAGCCAACGGCCCCGGCCTTTTTCCTTTTTTTTATAATTTTTGCTCAAAGCGCGTCACTTCAAGTGCAAGCTCCATCAGAAACGACGCGTTTAGGTCAGGAAAATGAAAAAAAATAACACGCGGGACAGCACGCCTGCGCGGTCTACCATGCGTGTAGCTGCCCCGTTTCCCACGCTGCCAGCCCCCTCCCAACACGCGTGTGACACGCGGAACCCACCCCCTGCCCTACGTTCCATCGGCTGTTGATGCTCTAAGAGTTTCTCCACCCATTGACACGCATTCCAATGGGAGCTCAAGTTACTTAATAACTAGAACTTTGCGTTTATAGCCCATGGCATACGCGGAGCAAAATGCGGGGGGCAACATGCCCTGACGCTCCTCTTCCCATTACACTTTTTTTTGGGGGTCGTTTTTTGATTTTTTTTCTTTTTTCTGATAAAAAATATTTTATTAGATGATTTAAGTTCAAGTTTTATTAGTTGGAGAAATGATGGAATGTAAGTTCTAAAAAGTTAAAATTTTTGTTGATTGGCAGGCTTGAGTTCTACAAGATTCAACTCTAGCTAGGATTGGGAATACTCTAAAAATGAGGAGTATGAAGTTAGGGTAGCAGACAAAAAAATATTCCTAATTAAGAGAAAATGTACTATATGAAATGAGCTCCTTAAAACAAGAAAATAAATAATTAATATTTGTCTTTAAAAATTTCATTTGCCTGGGTTGTGTTATATTTTGAATCTATTTTGTGAGGAAGATGCTTCAGATTTTTCTTTGGGTCGAAGAACATTCAATCATTAGGTTAGGAGTTCTCAAAATTTTCTTATGAATGACCCAAACGAAGGTTTCATCCAAAAAATTCAAAAATAAAAATGAAAATATAAAGGTTTGCAAATTGCAATCTTTTTGGGGGTCAAATTTAGAGATGTATTAAATTAAATGAACATGCAGATCTTACTCACTTTTTTGGAAGGATGATTAAAATCTCAGTTACCCAGAACACCTCGTAGTTACAGCCACTTCATTAGCTAAAGTTTAAAGTACCAAAAAACAACATGAGACAAGGAAGGGGGGAAAAGGTCGGGTGTTCATTTTCAACCATTGCCTACAGTTACAAAAATCTGATTATTCTTTTTTTAAAAAAAAAGATGCGGAAAACACGACTCCGATTATTACTTGTAATAAATAAATTACAAATCGGAGGTGATGGTGGGAAACAGCGTGTTTGCCAGCTGCTGATGTTGCATCTCAATTTTAATGCCACTTTTTGTTCTCTCTACATAAGCTGTGTTCGATAATAGAAGATGAACTTTAAAGTACATGTTAGGATTTGTAGTCATTAAAATGTTATAGAGCACTACTTAAAAGTGTTTGATGAAGTAATAGATGAGGTAGTAGTTAGAGATCTGTGCAACGTTTTCCAAAAGCTAATAAAAGTGATTTTTAAGGACCTCTATATAGTAGTTGCATTGCAAATTACAAAATTATTCCTTTTATTTACTAAAAATCTTTATTTATTGTACCATTTTTAGTCATTTTCATAAATTTGTTACTTCAATAGCTACATTTACCAAACACATTTATTTTAAATTGCTAATTGAACAGCTAATAACTAACCACTAGCAGATCACAGCTAATCACTAGTAAAACTGCTAACAGTTAGTAAAATAGTTAACCATTATTAAAACAACTAATTTTACTGAACACGCCCTAATCTTACTTTCCTCGGTCATTATTCTCCTTAGATAATATATACTACCACTAAATTAACTCATATAAGAAAATAAATTAGGGGCTTCTTTTTGTAAATTTATTTTTGACCCCTGTTAATTGAAGTCAAGCTGTTGTTGATCTATGAAATACAACTCTTTATTTCTAACGTAATTTTTATTTTCTTCTTTTTTGATCATTAATAAGCTTTAAAAAAATGTTGAGAAAACGATACTATAATAATCCTAATAGACAGTTAAAGAAACCATTTCACAAGTACCTACAGAATCAAAATACAACTATTTAGTGGTTGTATGAGTTTGTTTGTTCGTGATTCTTACCCTATAGGATACTCTAGCTGCTTCTTTAAGTTGTGTAGTGACTGTATCTCTTCTCCTTTGTAAGGGCCATACCCAATTAATAATCGGGAAAAAAAAATACAACTCTTTAGTTCCACCATAATTGTTTTAAACAAAATTTAAACTCAAACTTTTATTTAAAAGAGCAAATTTTAAACTATTTAAACCAACCGACATATGTGATTAAAAAATATAACAAAAGCTCTCTTTTTTGTGAATGAAATCTATTGGCCAAATAGCATAATATTATAATGTGGTATATAAAGAAAACACATATAAAGATGCAAATTCTGACTAGGATTACTCAAAATTAATTAAAATTTAGAGAGTTTTGGTGGGGAGAACTGGGGGCATGACGAATGACCTCATAGCCCATGTGGAACTGGCATGGATGAACTATTTTTTTTTATTTGTTGGTTTTTTTTTTTTTTTTCCTTTGACCAAGGGAAATGTCATGACATTTGCCTCCCTTTGAAATGTTCAGTGTTCTATTTGGATTCCATTTCAATGAATCTGGTTAAACAAATAAAGGGTATAACCCTCAGATGGGAATAATAATACATTGATGTTACATCTCTTTATAATTTATAAAGTATATTCGAAAAGATATTAAGAACATGACCTAATATAATATGTGCCTCTCATGAAATCACACATTTATTCATTTAATCAACTATTTATATATTAACTTAGGGTGTAATAATCATACTCTCAAAGCACCAGTTGTGTCTTTCTCTTTTTTTTTTCCCCCTCCATTTTACTTTATCGATGATATATAGATGCATGTTGAAAACAATCACTAGCGTGCATGCATTATGGTAAAACATATGAATCCAAATGTACAAAGCAAAGTGATATGAATACGCCCAGTCGTTTCATTTCTATGTATACATGGTTATCAGTGCATTAATATATAATACCAAGTCGACTGCATCACTTGTTAAATACGATGCTTTACGCTCTCCTCTACTTTGTTATTGAACGAGTTTGTTGCTGACAACAACGATCAACATGAAAGAGAATTGCAACATTAGTTTCAATATGCATACAATTGACATTCAAAAATACAAGTCAAAGTCATTTTAAGCATTTAAATAGATGGTCAAATTACATATTTTGTTCATGACATACAATAGCTTCTTTTTGTAAACCTTCTTTTTTTTGGCAGATGTGTGTGCAAGCAACCCTATGGAGATGGTTCAATGCTAGGCCTACTGCACGAGCTTTTTATTCCACACATAAAGAAACTAGGTAACTTCAAACTCGTATATAAGAATATTGATTACAGAAACATTTTGTACTGGTCAATAATCGAAATGTAAACTCACTACTAAATTAAAGTTGCAGAGTACAAGGCTTTTCCTAAACGTTGCCTATCATACTTTTCCTAAACGTTAGAGCAACCACATTGGTGATCCAAGAATTTGGATTACAAGTGGGGGCCCACACCCTACACATCATCCCATAATTCAGATTTTTTCTCTTCTTTACATCTCATGGATCACCAACTTGGATCACCAAATATAATAATGTTTTATGGACCCCACTACAAACAAATTATTTGGTTTTAGGCTTTTATTTTATGTTGTTGGGTGAATAATGGAAGATTAATTATTTTTTTTAATAGTGGAAGCTTAATTATTTGCAATGGAAGACTCGGATCAAAAATTATAAATTTTTTTTATAATTATAATATCACACTTAATAAATTAATCAATTAAAAAAACAGCCAAAGTATTTTTTTTTTCTGGGCCAGAATCTAGTGCATAGCCCAGGGGAAAAAAAAAAACTCAATCCCTTTTCTTCCCCCCAGTCCAGCGCATAACCCAGACCAAAAAAAGGGGTGAGAAAGGGCTTGGACTGTGGGCCGGTCAAACAAACGTGGCAAAAAAAAAAAAGCAAGGAAAAGGAGTCCGCAGGCGGCTCGACACCACGGGCTGGATTGTCGGGCAAGTGGGTCGCCGCGACAATAACAGCAACGGATTGGACCGCGGGCTGAATTTGTGACTCACGATCCATGCGATGCAATTGCTCTTACCTCTCATAATGTTGTTCTCCCCCATTTGTATTCAACTTCTTTTGGCAATTGAGTTAACTTGAGTTTGTACACTTGTAATTTGTTCTATCTTGTTCAATTTCAAGCATACACTTAAATAAGAAAATAACCAATAAATAAAAAACATAAAAGGAGGGGCCATAACAAGTCTAGTCTATTAAGAGGGATGGGAATAAGAATACTATAATGGTGTCATGAGAAAATTCTAATGTTCTATCCTGCATTCAATCCTACTCCCATATTAAATAAACAATATTAAAAAAAAAAAATGACGAGGTACTTGGGTCTTGTGGTTGGGCAGGTAAGTGGAGAGAGAAGCAGAGGCTCGAACGCATCCAACGGTGGAGGTTTATTCCCTTTACCCCATTTGCGGAGAAACGCGGCCGCCTGCCTCCTCCTCTCTCTCCTCACCCCCAACCCCAAGTCTCTTGGAATCTGACCCCTTCCTTCCTTCTCTCTCTTTCTCTCTCATCCCAAATATTATATTCCTCCTTTCTCTTTTTGAGAAAATTAATAAAAAATCCCCCGCCCCTTCCAACCTTCACATTCCACCCACCACAAAGCTAACTCCACGCTCGAGTTAACTTAACCCACCCCTTAACCCCATACCCTCCTCCCTCTCTCAATCTATAAATCCCCCTGTTCTCCCCCTTTTGTTCCTAATTCCTCTCTGATTCTCTCTCTACCGTTGAAAATATTTGGAAAGTCCCTTTCTTCAAGCAAACGAAATTCTGATCTTAGTTTCTGGATTTCGTCTCTTTCAAGTTTGAAAAATCTGCTGGTTGGTGGTGGTTGATGTGTTTACGTCTAATCAGAGCAAAATTACAAGTGATTAAGGAAGAAGAGGAGGGAGAAAATGAGCTGCAATGGATGCCGAGTGCTTCGGAAGGGATGCAGTGAGTCATGCATCTTGCGTCCATGTCTTCAGTGGATCGACACTCCTGAATCTCAAGGCCACGCCACCGTCTTCGTCGCCAAGTTCTTCGGCCGCGCTGGCCTCATGTCCTTCATCTCCAATGTCCCCGAAAATCAGCGTCCTGGTAATTAATCAATCAATTACTTCGAACTCACAAAAATTTCGTCAAATTTGAAGTGATTTCGAACCGTCATTGCTAATTCTGTGATAATTTTGCGATTTGCAGCGTTGTTTCAGTCCTTGCTTTACGAAGCATGCGGCCGCACCGTCAATCCGGTGAGCGGCGCCGTCGGTTTGCTCTGGACCGGCAACTGGCACGTCTGCCAGGCGGCCGTCGACACTGTCCTCCGCGGCGGAACTCTCCGTCCGATCCCGGAGTTCCTAGCCGGAGCTCCGCCATCTCCACCGACGCTTCCTGGTAGTGTTGACGCCGACGAGGCCTCCGAAGTAGTCTGCCCTCCGCAGTGGCAGAAGCAGATGGTTATGATGCAGGATCTCAACTCCACTACATCCAACTCTCAGTCGCCATCGCCGCCACCGCCGAGATTCACGAACAGCAAGCGCCGAAAGGCGGTGGATGAGCGGCGAGAGCAGATAGATCTCAGTCTCACACCGCCGCAGCTTCAGCGATGGATCTCCGCCGAGAAGCAGGGCCCGGACACGCCGTCGCTTGACTCCGAAGAGTCGGCGACGACGATCAGCTTCGAGAGTGGCGGCGGCGGCGGCTTACCCGCTCCCAATGAGTACGTCGTTGAGCCCAGGCTGTTGAAGTTGTTCGTATGAGATAGAAGATCAGATGCAAAAAGGTCTTCCGGTGTAATAAATTTGGAATCAACTTAACTTAATTACTTTAGATCTAGCTTTTTTTTAATTTCCTTTTTTTTGGGGGGGGGGGTTGAATTTATGGTAATGCCCTTGGTTATTTATGAGGATGGCTTGCTGACGGACAGAGAAGGGTTTCGGTGCCGGAATTAGGTTTCCGGTGAGATTTTTGTAAAATTCGCCGGCGGCGAAGATTCCCGACTCTAAGTTGCGCGGAGAAAGGAAGATGAATGTTAGCCGGCGGTATTTTTGTTTTGTGTCTTGATTATCCTGTCACTTTTTTTGATCTGTGACTGTAACGACGTGTGAGGCTAAGCCAATAAAACTGTCCTATTGAGGCTTAACTATAACTTGTTCTTTATGGGTTTATGGTGCATTCATTGTCAGGCTGATCTTAATTGTGTTAGTCTTATTATGAAAGGAACGTTAGAGCAAATGCAATGGCCCGCTCGCCGGTCAGAAAAAGGGGCCGGGGAGCCAAATCTCAGCTTGCTCAATTGCACCAACAAGCTTGGGGTGGGGGGCTCGGCAAGCGGCTGCGGGCTGCGAGCCTTCCCCCTCTCTTTTTCTTTTTTTTGGGGTTTTTTTAAGTTTTATTGATTTTTTGTTTTCTTTTTTTCCTTTTAAAAAAGTAGTTGTGTATTGGAATGTGGGTTCATGGGTATTATTTTATTTGGTGAGCCATTCATTAGAGAGGGTGAGACTTGTGAGGCAAAAAGTTGGAGAGAGGATTGATATGCCAGTAGTAGGCTCCTACCGATGAGCCAAAAAATCGGCTCACCACTGTGCTTGCTCTTAGGGAGGTAAATCACGTGTGATCATAAACAATTGAATTATAAACTACTAGTATAGATTTGCTGTTTTGCATATATCTGCAGGTGTAAATGACTATATGTTTATAATTTTTCTTTCAGCTATTGATTTATTCTAAATTCAAATCCAAATTCAATACCCCAAAAATTTCAAGACCAAATGGGGTGTGGGGGGATAAAATATAGCAGCTTTACTCATAAATTATAAAATTACAGAGAAATTGATTCCAATTGATCTTTGATTTGTTTCAAATATTGATCACAAATGAGTGAAGAATGAAAAAAAAAAAAAAACATTATTAGATTTTTGCTTTGGGTGAGATTCTTCACAAGAGAGCTTACTATAATTGAGCGTTTGGTTGAAAATAATACAATTACTGCAATTGTTAGTGTAATAAAATGGGATAATAATTACATTACAATGTTTTGTTACAAAATTTTTATAAGTATAATGGAATGAATTCATCTACAAATAATATTTAATTTTACACGTGATGTGAAGTACTTGCAGTCCAATTCGTATTTTATTTTTTCCTATTTTAATTATCTGTAGCTTTGTTGATAATTATTATCTAATATCTTATTATCATGATTACGATATTTTATATGAGACTTACTTCACTCTGTTGCTTCTAGATTACAATAATGTAATATTGTTCAAATTTACAAAGTTGAGAGAAAATGATGATGATGATGATATGTGAGAGAGAGAGAGACATGATGTCTAAAACATGCAAAAATATAGTTATAATAATACGATCATGGGTTAAACTTTATCTAATATGGAGATAAGAGAGAGGGGTGACGGGGCTTTAAACCTTAAAAAAAATGGTGCAAAAGTAATAAGAATGGGGAAGTAAAGAAGAGACAATGGAGAGAAGAGAGAGAAGGTTTCCAAGTAGAATAGCTTATAGTTGGGTAAACTTTGATTCAAATATATGCAGTCACAATTGTTTAGAAAAAGTCAAGTAATTGTAGTTGCATAAATTGAGGTAAATATAATTACAATACAATCTTAATTACATCCATTAATGGTAATCAAATATGGTAATAGAAATACCATTACCATTTTGATTACATTACTGCTTTGATTACATAGAACTAGGTAAGCCATAAGAGTGCACTACTATCTCAACCAATAACTTGTTTGTTATAGCCATAGGTCACCTCAAATGTCTTACCTCCAAAATCTTTTTGATATTTTTTCTTTCCCCAGTTATTATTAACTCGCTAGGCTAAATTTGATCAAAATCTCTTTGATATTTAGGAGCAGTTTATGAAGTAAACTACAAGAAAAATGCTTTCATAATGAATTACCTTGAATGCTTAGATTCAAACTAGTGCATGGTGATGTGTTTAGAGATTTAAGAATTTGGCTATGAATTTTGCTGAAAGAAGCAGGATATATGCAATATTAACTGTGGCAAATATTATTTGTTTTGTCTAGAACTTTTGTTCTTAGATTGGGTGAATTGAGATATATAAGTTGATTAAAATGTATTTTCTGATACTAACTTTGATTTGCCTTCATCACTTAATTACTTTTAGATGATATTTACTTCTCTGTTGACCCCCTCCCCCCAAAACAATGTTTGACATGGAAAGGTCTTGGAGAGTGTCATACTTAAAGATTAGCTAATGACTATCACACAATTCAACTATCCAACTCTTAGGAGCTAATTAGCTAATAGTAAATTTCTAGTCAAATACAAATAAATTTACAGTCTTCTTAAAAAAGGTGCCGCCAAAAACATATGATTTTACTACCATCAATCTAATACTAGATTACATTATGAATGTCTTGATATCCTATGTCTTTTTTCTTGACTAGTTAATGTTATTGTAATTACATTGCCTCCTGATCACCTGTAAAGAAAATAGATGAATCTACTTGCAAATTGCCTGGCTCCACCACTTCACGAGCAAATGCGATTGAACAATCAGAATTTGAGCTTTCAAACTTTTCAACTGTATCCTCACTCTTGATATGATCGAAGGTGTTTAGTCTTGATTTGACCATTGCTTTTCCTTTTTCTAATGTATGAACTTGAGCTTAAGAGACAACCGATAATGACCTGTTCTTTTTATGGGTCACTTCTAAAATACCAATTCAACCCGCTTTAACCTACTCGAACTTATTTCAATCCACTTCAACCCATTTCAATTCACTTCTACTATTTTAACTAAGTTTAAATTATCACATAAAAAATTCAATCCACTTCAATTTATTTCAACCAACTTCAACCTACCTCAACCTACTTCACCCTTTTACCCACCCCAATTTACCTACGAAAAAAAACAGACCCTAAGCGACTATATTGGTTACACCAAAAGGGATATAAAGACTAAACTAGATAGAATCTAAATCAAAATATTCAACATTAATCTTCAGAATATTTTGATTTCCAGTAAATCTTATTTGAGACTGTTTCGCATGATTTATACTGTGAGATATCTCACACACTCATTAATCGTCTCCTAAATTTAGAGGAAATATGTGTTGCTACATAGACGATCTTATGATAAATCACTGTGAGACTATCTTATACAATAATTTGTGTTTGATTTAAATTCTCTATTTTGTTGGAGATTTAGTTTTTATTGACTTGAAATTAATCGATCTACTTTCAGTGATTATGCTAAAGGATAGTATTGTCTAAATCTGAGTTTTTGTAAGCCTCTATAAAAGCGGATGTATACTAAAAATTAAGTATTTTACGCTTTATTTAAGGAAAAAGGGGGGGGGGGGGGGGGGACCCCTCTAAAAGCCTCCGCTGAAATTATTTGAGAGTACTGATTTCATGGACAAAATGGTACAACAGAAAAGTAAAAGCAAAAGGCTAAAACAAAGAATAATTTGCGTGGGACCGGCGAGGAAAACGATGTCATTTCACTCCCATCCTTCGCTGCGTTGTAGGATTGTTGCGTATTCGTCATCCACTGTCCATACTTTTCTTCTTCCCATTCATAATTACATTATTACCAAAAAAACAACGCAAAAAAAAAAAAGAGAAAAAGATACCACTGCCACGATCCAAAAGGACGACCAAAACCCTTTAAAATCCAATGGTCTTCATCTGTTCAAATCACAACCAACAAAAAAATGGATCTCCAGAACTATTGGCTTCTGCATTCAATTAAGTTTCTGACTGCTTCATCCCCAAACTTTAAGCTCAAGTAGGAGAGAGAAAGAGGGCAGTTCGGGGCTCGAGGGGTGGCGGCTTTTGAAGAGGAGAAAGAGTCGCAAAGAGAGGAGGGAACGAACAATTAGTCCCCCCAAACCCAGGAGCCAATAAAGGGTCATGGGGTCCCTCCCTCCAATTCCTCACACTATTAACACATCCAAAGTTTATCCGTCCCGATCAAAACTCTTCTGGCTCTCCCCTGTTTGCGCTTATCAAGCGTTCGATCATTTGTCATCCTCCATTTATGGCTCCACTTTTCTATAGCATCTGCTGCTAAATCTATCGATGAGTGGGATTGAATATCCTGTTGATTTTTTAGGACTCAGAGTCAAATCCGGTTAAAACCGAATCCTAAAATTTAGACCTAATTCCAAACTCAATCAGAATTGGATCCAAGTTCGGATACGAACTAATACCTGAAACTAAACTCCTATAAATTAAATTGATTATAAGGTTAAATCAAATACAAAATAAGTAGTAAAAAGATTCTCGTACTTTAAAATAAATCCAAAAAATTTGAGACAATGATAATCAAAAATTAACAAATTAAGGTTATAAAACGAATGAAAAATCTAAAAATTATTTTAATTCACTTGAAATAGGAAGAAGAAAAAAGAAACTAACAATCTTTTATATATATATATATATATATATATATATATATATCGGTCAATTAAGACTCCTAGTGTATCCACATTAAAAACTAACAATACTTATCCTGGAGACCGTCAATGAATTATGAATGGTTGATGAATGTGACAAGGCAGTGCACTATCAAAGGATGAGTTCCTCTCCTCCAAATGAGGGGTTTGCCAATTGGTGGGGCAGGACAACACGTTAGAATCCACTAGGGCACTTCCGTGCAATTTTATTTATTTATTCTGTAATGAAGCGACGAAAATTGATAAAAAGAATATTTAATTTGGACCAGTGCCGACCACCAAGTACCCCTAGCCCTGGTGCTCTATCACCTTTTTGGGGGGATTGAAATTAAAAAATTTTTGCAAACGAATATTTTTTTAATTATCCAAAAAGGGGAAATAATGCAGCGTCTCGCCGCATTTGTGTTTTGTGCCAGTCTTTTGCGTCACCTGCTAATGTGGCTTTTTCCCCCGCCCGCTGCATTGCTGGCTAGTCTCCCGCTGCTTTTGGGCTACCAATTATAGTTTTTTTTTTAACCATTCACTTCTTCTTGAATTTGCATAATTTCTTTTTTTTAAGAAAGAAAGCGATAATATTATTAAATACTAAGGAGTCATTTAGCATTTATAATATAAACTCGTAACAAAAGAAATACAATTTTTTATACAAAAATAAAATTCTAATTTTACGAAATTTAATTTGGTATATACAGAATGTTCGTCTTCTCGCGTAAATTACTGTCTTTCAAAAGTACGAGCTGGGGAAGAGATCCATAAATCCATCATTTTCTTCTTATATTATAGAGGCTGTTGATTAGTCTAGATTTCACGAATGAAATATTTATGTGTCAATTAAAATGACGGAAATCTAAAATTTACGTACTTTTCAACTGGTTCCCTTAAACTTGCAAGTGATTCACATTAATCTTTTGGGTTTCGCGTGAAATAAATGAAGACATTTACATGGAACTATAAGAGGAAATTAATAATTACTCCTGCATTGCTTTTAATTATGTTTTTGTTAATCAACAGTACTCATTAGCTAATTTCATTGTCAATTTTGCCCGTAGGAAGTGAATAGATTCTTAATTATTTTCACAAAACTAGCATCCTCTTTTAGGTTCTCTAGATCTACTTTAACTGTGCTAAATATCTAATATGGATTCATAAGTTGCCATTAAATTAATGCCATGTAAATCATTCACTAAACACCATACCTGATCATTTCAGAAGCTCAAGCAAAAGTCAGCCAGCAACATGTCATTCATGGCAGGGAAGCTAGCTGGCGTCCTGCGAAAAAGGCTACAAAACATGGGGAAAAAAAGGATTTTGACCAAATAAATACAAACATTTACACATTTTGAGGCCTGAAAGAAGGTTTTAATAGATTTTGGATTTTTGTGTGCACGGTTTCCATTTTAGTTGATAACAACTATAAATAAATGAAATTTAGGTGCGCAAAGCCCTCAGAAATAGACTGAATTCTTACATCTCTTTTTTTTTTTTAAAAAAAAAAAAGATAAGAGGCTTTTCTGGTTGTGCACCGCCCATATCTTGCATTTATTGGATCTAGGGTTCCGTTTGTCAAACAACTGTTAGTTATTAACTGTTTGTATTAACTGTTAGCTGTCAGCTGTTTAAATTAGTTGTTTGTATTAGCTGTTTATTGAAAAATTGTTTGATAAAATTAGTTGTTTTTGATAAGGTTGTGAGACAAAAAACTAATTCTTTAAAAAGCTCTTCCAAAAAGCTCACGAAATTAGCTTTTTGAATCCAAAAAACTCTTCCAAAAAGCTCTTTCACGAAACACCCAGATTAACTTTTTTATTTGATTAAACAACTAATTTTGATCAAAAAAACTCTTTTTAGCCAAAAAGCTCTCAAAAAACTGTTTGCCAAACACCCCCTAGATCTTTTCATATTTAGAGCATTCTTAACCACAGTTTCAAATTTTGAGGCCCTATCTACATCAACAAAAATTCAATTTTTTGAAACTTGTGTTTCAAAATATTTGTCACCCAATAAAATATTTGTCGTAAAATCACCCCATAACATGCAACATTATATTTTTAAGGAAAAAAAGAAAACCCAAAAAAAAAACCAAAAACCAAAAAGTTTGGAACTTGTCAGGGAACGTGCAGCCATTTTCACTCGCGTGACACAAGCTTTGGCAACAAATGAAAAATTAACATGTGGCCAAAACTGCTCACAGGTGAAACGCATGTAACGGGCTGCGGGTGTTTCTTGTTATGAATATCTTAGTTTTTATATATAGGTACAATTTTTGAGAAAGAAGTTATCTAGAAAATATATAATCTCTTAAATTATCATGAAAATATAGGAGAAAATATAACAAATAGTGGACTAAACAACAAACTTGTGCACCAATGATGTGGGCTATATTGTGACAATGGTTGTTCATATTTGGTAGCACTTAGACACATTGGGCGCTTCGCTTGCAATCGGGGCGAGATAACTCAAGCACCATTCCGTGTGTTACCCTTCATCAACTGTATACACCTTTTCCGTACATAAGTTTCATGCAAATTAGAGAACTACTAGGAGATAACTATAAATCTTTATTACATGCTTAATTATGTGTTGAAAGGCAAATTTCTGCATGCCACTCGTTTACAAACCTTTTGAACTGAGAAAATGAACATAATCTTAAAATGTTTATACTCATATATATTTTTTGACCAATTAACACATACAAGCTAAAACAAAATGCTATAAATTTTTGAGCATATAAGAAATTCGAGAAGCTTCTTGAGGCATGATGCGCCAAACAAATCAAGAAATGATTGGGTACTTTTAAAAGGGATAAATTATAGAATCTTGGGACTGGCTGACTCCGCAATGGCATCTGAGCAACTGGCTGTTAATTTTTTTTTGTTGGGGGGTTTTGGGCTGCCCTTAAACGATGACCAACTTATAATATCATCCATTGTCCATTGATCCGCTTATACATTGTATGCCCAGTGGCTTATATAATTGCACTCTCCACTTTCTTCCCTGGATAATTATATATTCTTCTTTATCTAATAATTATTATTTCTTTAAAAATTTTCCCATATTCATATGTAATTTAATTATTATAGGTATGGTAGCATGAAACAATTGACAATATGTGCTACCTGCTAAAAAAGAACATGACAATTTAACAAGGGCAATCCCTAGGATTCAAATCTGATCTTCCCATATTTAACTATTAAATTATTACTGCTAATTATTTTCTAGATAGACAATTTTCAAGTGTTCGTTGTCATATTTGTTAATTATTTTAGGTGGAAGTTCCAACTAGATGGTTATGTAGTCTTTTATCTAATTTTATTATCTTGTTTTATCATTTTGGCCAGATTTACCTAATGTATCCAATTAAAAATCAAAACAGACGTAGTTCAAATACATTAATTAGTAATAAGTGGCCAGTAAAAATAGCTATCCTCATTTGATCATCTTTTTAGGGACTATTATTTTAATTATCTAAATTTAAAGTGACCTAATTATTGTCGCTATACTTTTTAGTTGATAAACACAAGTTTTTAGGGGATGCATGGTCAGTTGGTCACACTTAGATACTTAACATGTTTAGGGCACTATTGACAGAACTTGATTGCTGATGCCACCTACTGTATTATTAGATTTATCACTCAAGTTTATGTAAATGACCAAAATAGATTTATACATTACTTAAATGGGATGATTTTGTGAAAATATTTTCATATTATCAAATGCTTTTACTCTATGGCAATATTTTTCTGTGAGACACGTACACCTGATCTAATATTCAAATATGTGTATTTTCAATGAAGTGTTAAGTGAATACTACAAAACGGTAGTTTTCTAAGTCTCTTAACTTTATGATTTTGTGAGTCTCTTAACTTTACTATTTTGTAATAGACCTTTTTTGGAGGGGGCCATTACAAGTACCAATGAGGGGAGAAGATTAGCCGAACCCAAATTAAGAGAAGGAGTAAAAACTTTTTTTGAGTAGTACTGCTAGTACAAGTCATGAGTTATATTATCTAGCAAGTCACTGGACCACATATAGTATTAGTTCCTCATCACTCATAACTACTTTCTATTTTCTATTTTTTATTTTTCTGAATATCAATATCAATAATTAGGTTAGGACATGCACGTTGGCCACTTGCAAATTGCCACGCATTAAAGTTGGTAAATTTTGAGGGCATGCAATCAAAAATTAAAATAAATTAAAAAAAATTGGACATGGGTGGTGGATGACGCAGGTGCTAACATCAACTATCCTTGCAACTCGGCATTAGATTTGGAATTGGCGTTCCCTTTCACATGTGCCCTTTGCATGCCCCTCTCTCTGTGTTCCCCATATGCAACTTCAAAGTGTTGTTTGACTCCATCAATAAAAAAAAACTTAATTCATTTATTTATTTGAGTTAACTAATTATCTATTGAACCAAATTTATTAAACTTAGAACATTTATTTATTATTAAAAAAGTTAAGGTTAATTATATAAGAAAGATAGGTCCTCCATAATGAACATATTCTTTTCAACTTATTATCATAAATAAATTATTATTAACGAGTACTGTTAAGTACTAATTAATACTAAATGAGTGTTGATTAATGCTAAGAGTTGATTAGTATTAATCAAAGTTATATACTAATTATAAATACTTATGATGATTTTGAAAAAACATGTCTAATACAAAAAGAGTAGAAATATGAACTCAGGTTATCAAAATCTCAAAAAATTAACGCACATATCTTCATATAATTCACCTAAGATATCTCCCGTTTTGTTAAAAAGCGATTAAGATCTAGCATATCATCAACATTAACATAGATCACTTAATGACTTCTATATGTATCTCCTCTAAGACCCGTTTTGTTAAATTATGATGAACATATTTCTACCTAAACCCAAAATTTTATATTGTGAATCTCTTGAAAGCAGCCTTTCTACAGATAGGAATGCCGGTAGAGGTAAAATTGCGTACACTGGATCACTCCAAATCCCACAAAAGCAAAACCCACGTATACTGAGAGATGGTGTTGTTATTGTGATATATTTATACCTAAATTCAATATTGGACTAATCTAGATAGTAGTATCACGAGCTAGATATATAGTAGAACAGCACATATATAATTATGGTCCTGTTTTTTTGGGAGGTCCTTTTAAATTTATCAATCTCAATCAATTTTAACATATTTCAACGCACTTCAACCCACCTAAAAGAAATACCAACCTCAACCCACTTTAACCAACCTCAATCTACGTCAATCTACGTCAACCTACTCCAACTAACTTCAACCTACCCCTTTATAATTACATTCTCATTATTTTAACACACTTTAACCCATAACAAAAAAATATATCAATTTCAACCTACTTCAACTCACTTTAACCCACTTTAACTTACTTCAACTCACCTCAAAAAAAATATTAACTTTAACCCACCTAAATTTACCTCAATCAATTTTAATCTATTTTATTATTTTACCTATTTTAATTTACCCATGAAAAAAACAGCTCTTATATATTGAATTAAATCAAGACCTAGCAACGATCGAACTTTTTTATGACGCATGCATTAACCTTCACATAAGAGAATCTTTTTCTTTGCTCGAGAAATTGCACTTTGGATGTCTTTATCAATAATTACAGGTACAACGACGGCGTCATTAATGGGGAATCTACTATTCTCTGACCTTGACTTTTTGGTGTCTCTTCAACTTGTTTGACTGTTTCTAACCTCTGCACCATTTTTTAAAAACAAATCCCTATCATATATAAAATAATTAAAATAAAGTATAGTACAATTAAGTGAGCAACAACGCATATTGACAATGCCGCCTCTGTGTATGATTAAAATTCTCTAATTTAATTAAAACAATACTAATATATTACATAAGATAAATCACAAAATAACGATAATTTAATGACAAAAGGATGAAAATTGCTGAAAATTAAACATGCAGTTTACATTAACAAAGTACAGAATTTTTTTAGTAGAAGGGAAACTAAGGATAAAAATTAACTTCTAATTGCATTTTTTTGGATCTTGAATCCTTAATTTTATTAGAGTCGAGCTACTATTTACTCAGTAAGAGGTAGAATTTTTCCATCATAAATTTACTCCATTCGCAAAACTCGATTTCAAGACGTTACTCAATGAGAATAAGAGTCAAACTACTTGAATCAATATATACTGGTAACTTCTAATTGCATATCTATAAAATATAAAATTTAAATTATATTTAGTTTTAATTTACGTATTAATTCCCATAAAAAATAAACCTAACATAGAGTATAATTATGGAACAAAATCTTTAAAAATAAAGTTAAATGCTTTCGATAATGGTCGTGCAAGCTGTTGTCATCAAAGTGGACATATTAAAGAATCGTATCGATTAATTAATTAACAAACAAATAAAGATGAAGAAAAATTATTTGTTGCAAGAATAAAGGCCAAAAAGCATTTATTTTTTTTAAAAAAAAGAGAGGTGAAAAGGACAAACGCAGTTGCGTGTAGTAGTTCGCCTACTGTTCTCCACGTCTGAAAGATTAAGACTTGATTTTATATATTTGAAAAATTTCTCCACTTGATCACCACTTTTGAATATTGCCTTCTCTTTTGGCCTATTATCGATAGAGGCCAGAAACAATAATGATGGAGTATCCCCCCCCCCCCCCCAAAAAAAACAAAACGATAATTATAGTCCAATTTGGATTAGTTTTATACTTTTATTTGTTGATTTGGGCATGGCGTTGGGGCTCAACATGATGTAACTCACTTAGAGCATTTTCCGTCTATATTTCATATTTTAAAACACCATTTATTATCTCAGTAAAATTTTTATTTTTTAGAACTTATATTTCTTCATTTATTTAACCCATAAAATTTTAATTTGAATCACCTAATAAAATATTTATCATGAACCCACCTCATAACATATAATCTTTTTTTAATTATTTAAAAATAAGTGAAAAAAAAAACAAAAGGACAAACAAAATTTGGAACATGGACTGGAATTGCAGTCCGTTCAGCTCCGACATGTGTGGCAGAAGAGGCATTCTACTGAGTTGAAGAGGAGGGTGTAATATGCAGGTCCAGCCACAACCGCTGGGAGTGCTCTTAGAAAACTTTTTTTCTTTAATTTGCCACCTCATTTAAGGCTTAAAGCTGTGGTTAAAATTAAGAAGTTGCGACAATTTAGGGCCTATTCTTTTTTTTGAGATTTACCAACGAAAAGAACAGGCCTTAGTATTAATCTTTATTTTATTAAGCTCAACATTTATTTTTTTCAAAATTTAATAGTAGAAAGTTAACAATAAATGTACGTATTCATATCAAAGCACTATAGGTATACCATGGTGATCTATACATAAGCTTATTTAAAAAGATACAAGTGACTATTCATAATTAAAAAGAGGACCATAAAAATGACTATGGCATCTTAAAGTTAAGTATCATGTAGAATGTCTGCGTTTGTTATCACATTGTTTTATTTTATATGTATTTTATCGGGTGTTTTAATTAGAATATCTAATGTATTACTCATCTGTCACATATTCATTGTCAAATACATCTATTTGTATAAACCAAGATCTTTGATATCATATTCTCTCGTCCATAACACATGATATTAGAACCAGATATTATCCATAACTCTTGATGGTTTTCCTAATTATATTTCATTTCAACCTTTTTTTTTTTTTTTTTGGTGCGGATATTTCACTACAACTTTATTAAACCAATTGACGCCTAGTAAATTTCTTTTACTTTTACAGCATGTATGAAGAAAGCCTTAGGAACGTCAGTAGGAACTATTTTAGGTAGAGCTGAGTAATAGGTCAGGTTAGGTCGGATTCAGTTTCATGTTGAACCTAAATGAGTTGATAATTCCTCAACCTGAACCTAACCCATTTATTAAACGGGTTGAAAAATCTTGACCTAATCCCATTTAGTTTTTAAACGAGCTGACCCGCTTAACCCGTTTAAGATAAACAAGCCGTGTTCAATTGCCTAATTACCCATTTACGCATTTAACATTTTCAACTAATGTGTAATAACATAGTGTTAAATATTAAATTTATATATCAGATTAAACAATTATTCTCTAAATCTCCTCCAATTTATTATAGTTCACAATTTTTAAATTCTTAATTATATAATCACTACAGCATCCCGGTCCATTTGAGACCGAAACAATTCGGTCTCCAAAATAGAAAATTCGGTCTCTATTTAATTTTGGAGACCGAACAGAGACCGAAATATATCGGTCTCCAAATGGTTGGTAGCAATTCAAATTTGGAGACCGGGTTTGAAGAAAACGGTCTCGACTTGAGACCAAACCACATCAGTCTCTAATTGAGACCAAAATATTTGGTCTCAACTAGAGACCACACAGTTTGGTCTCTGATTGAGACCGAAGCCTACTGGTCTCCATTTGAGACCAAAGCCTGTACGGTCTCCATTTGAGACCAAAGCCAACCGGTCTCCATTTGAGACCAATCCCAACCGGTCTCCATTTGAGACCAAGCCTGTACGGTCTCCATTTGAGACCAAAGAGGGCCGGTCTCCAGTTGAGACCATGATGGGCCAGTCTCTAGTGGAGACCATTATCTTCGGTCTCAATTGGAGACCAGATTTCATTTTGGTCTCCACTAGAGACCGCGGTCGCTTTTGCAATAAGTTGGAGACCGAAATGTCTATTTCGGTCTCAGACAGAGACCGAATTGTCTATTTCGGTCTCTAACCTGCACATAATTTTGCATGAATGCTACTCATTTGAACATAACACCTACATAATTTATACATCATGCTATTCACATGCTCGGGCCACAATTGCCCCTAAATCGAGATACGTGCTATGGCATCCGAAATTTCACCAAAATTTCCAAAGTTTTGCATTCCAAAACCACAACAACTACGTACAACCGTTTCATATCAAACACTTTTCGCAACAGCGCCCAAAATGCTTTTCCACCAATCATAAAGTCCCGAGACACATTGAGGTGTTCATGTAATTATAACTACGCACCCAACTAAGTTAAAGGGTACAACCACACATACCTAAATCTATGAGGATACTTGAGAGTTGTCTGCACGGGTGGGGTGGCCAAGGAGTGCCGAGAAGCTATCAAACCGAGCATTTAGCTCCAGCAGTCCAATTCTTTGGTCATCCAACTGCTTCTTTGTAGCTTCCAACTCCTCCCTTGTACTACTCAACTCCTCCCTCGTACTACTCAACTCCTCCCTAGTACTCCTCAACTCCTCCTCTGTCGAATGTAGTCGAGCTTGAGTCGTCTGCAGCTCATTCTGTGTCGTATATAATTGATCCTGGAGCTGCGTAACTATTGGGGAGGAATATGCTGAAGAACTGCAGCAGCTAGTACGCCTAGACGTGGTCGGTCTCTCAAACATGGCAGGACCCTCTCTTCCAAGTCCGTATATAGTGCCCTTTTCACTCCAACCACTACTTGCCTTGAAGAACAGGTGATCATCTGCGGCTGAACCCACTTGCATATCAGTTCCTGCTTTCAATTGCTCATATTTGTCCTGCATCATTGGGATGAATTCAAAAAGTCCATCAAAATAGGGAAAATTAACGAGATTAACTCACTTCAGCATTGAAGACTAACTCGTCATTATACAATTCATATATATTTGTATTTCTGCGAAGAAACGGACAGAGTTTCCCCTAAAAGTTGACAATATCCCAAGCTTAAAGCCATAATTTCTACCCTGCAGTACATAAAAATACAGAACACGTTCGCACGCTCAACGGGCCACACGCCCGGAGTACACCAAGTATACAACTCAACGGATCACACATCCGGAGCATATCACCTCACGTGACAATGATAAAAACACAAATACAAGCAAAGATATTAATGTTAATGAAGGAAGGGGATCAAGTGAGCTAGGTGGAAAGAGAAGTCCAAATTTACATATCAAACATATTTTCGTCAATCAATTAGTCTCAGACTAGTTTATTGAGCACCCACACAGAGTGGCATCCAAGTACTTATGCTAGACGTTTAAGGTTTACGATGTACCTAAAACAATTTATCTATCAATACTAATACTGTAATGTTCTTTCATGTAGTACTTACATAAACACTCTGCGCGTGAGCATCACACCAAATCCGTTGACCATTCTCATCAACCTTTGAATGAGTGGTCGCAAACAATTCAGCAGCAGAAGGTCTTCTTCCCAATTGCTTCGTCTAACAGATACACATATATATGTTTACGTTAGCAGCCTTGAAAAATTAATTCAACGTATTCCTGTCAAGTATTTCAGATATTCATACCAGTATCTCGGCCCACATTGTCACTGATATTGACCCCCGACTGTGCCTAATCTTACCCTTCGGTCCCTCTGTCTTGTTCTTCGTGTTCCGCTCAGACTGCTTCTTGAATTCCTGATCAGTTTCCCTCTTGTGTCGCAATGAAGCGCGAAGATCATCCGTCATCCAAGTAATGATCTTATCCGGAGAGCCCCTCGCGGCCTTGTTCACTATGTCTTTCACCCTTACACGCACCTTCTGTTGCCATTCTCTTCTGACTAACGCCTCGTACTCGGGATCCCATGTGAATCGTTGCTGCATGGAAAATTCTAAATAATAGAACAAAATACGATTGCATTGTGTTAGTTTTCCAAAAAACTCATTAGTGGTCATTTTTTACGCGTAACTCATAATAAGTGGTCATGTTTTAGACATACTAAAGAAAAAACACCCAGATTATATGTATACATTATGTCAGTTCCAACGCCAGTTACATATTTGGACCTTTCTGTTGCATATAAACAAAGAAAACCAACAAGAGGATAGATGACATACTTATTGGCTAAAAGATTGATTCAACGACATATATATTTAGTGTACTTTAAACATAGGTGAATGTACAATTATTTGCATGCAGTCATATTTCTGGAAAGAAACGGACAGAGTTCCGCCCAACAATTGACAATATCCGAGCCTTTAAGCCATACGTTATCGTAAAAGAAATACATACAAGTACATAAGATAATCGCACGCTCAACGGGCCACACGCCCGGAGTACACAAAGTACACATCTCCACGGATCACACATCCGGAGCATTGGGGTTTACATCCAAAAAATTAAGAAAAAACAACACATCTCAACAGATCACATAACCTTGTCACTATAATTTACTAACACACACCACCAAGTATACTTTAAGCTTTCATATTTCTGTCCCTATGTGTGTGAGGGGGTTTCTGTGTGTCTGTATATTTACATATATATATTCATTTCTTGGAAGAAACGGACAGAGTTCCGCCTAAAAGTTGACCATGTCCCAGGCTTAAAGCCATATATTACTTCCCTGCAGTAAATAAAAATACAGAACACATTTGCACGCTCAACGGGCCACACGCCCGGAGTACACCAACAATACATCTCACCAGATCACACAACCTCGTCACTAGAATTTACATTCACACACCACCAACTACACTTTAAGCTTTCATATTTGTGTCCCTATGTGTGTGGGGGGGTTGTGTGTGAGTGTGTATATATACATATATATATTTATTTATTAGAAGAAACAGACAAAGTTCCGCCTAAAAGTTGACCATATCCTAAGCTTAAAACCATACATTACTTCCCAACATTAAATAAAAATACAGAACACATTTGCACGCTCAACGGGCCACACGCCCGGAATACACCAAGTACACATCTCCACGGATCACACATCCAGAGCATTGGGGTTTACATCCCATCAATTAAGAGAAAACAATTTACTTATCAATACTTATTGAACTTAAATCAATGTTCGTATCATGTACCTAAATCAATGGTAATATAACGAACATACCATATGGTGAAGTTGAGAAGTATACCTTAAAACAATTTCACCAAAACCTCCTGTGATCCTCAGGGGCGTCCCGCCAACACGTGAAGGCGTCCTTGTAGTAAGTTCGAATGGTTTCGGAGATGGCTCGTGCGACATCTCGATGACCAAACCTATGATAGAGCATTGCCCACAAATGAAATGAAAACGTCGTACACATCTGTTTTGTATTTTTTCAATGTTAACGACGCTTACCACATGTCGGTGTTCGGCACAAGTCGTACCCTCGTCAATGGGGTGCTAGTGCCCTCCAACGGAAACTCCGGAGGCCTCGTCTCCTGAGAGTCGCACTGGGTGATGGCTCTGCATGAACCATCCATGCGTACCTACTCCTGCGCAATGTTATGAAAATCAGTTAGAGAAGTGCATGCATTTAAATTTGAAAATTGTATGCCCAACGACACTAAATATGATACACTGAGCATTGTTGGATACTGTGCTATGAAGGTCACAAATTGCATAAACACATTACAGCCCATCATCTCTCGCATCAAAAATTATTCTGTTGCAAAAGCCCATCATCTCAAACAAATAATTTTTGCATCAGGTTAGGGATAATTTCTGGAAAAGGTGAAAAACAGGAGAAAGAAGGACCCATTCAGACATGGCCATGGGTCAGGCTAAGGGCAATTCTGGGGAAAAATGAACCAACAGAGCACAACAAATGAGAGCAGTGAGATGGGCGTGAGTGCGAGTGTCGAGCAGAGAGTTTGGCCTTTTTGGCCAGAGATGTCACAATGTACCTCTAACTAGCAAAGTGAGGCAGGGAGGAAGTCAGCAGTAAGGGTTGAGGGTCTGGGTCCTCTTCCAGGTAGCCTTGCGAGGAACACACAAGTGAGGCATTTTAACGAACACCTAGCGTGCAAGTCACTGTGAGTAACCAAATGAAACAATTCCCACGAATGGGAGGCAAATCACGGCATTCTACCAGACATGAAGCAAATCACAGGGATGGGGAATCAAAGCAATGCCAAAAACAACCCTAGAATCCTCAAATCGGCACCTCAAGTCGGATCAGGCTACGCCAAAATGAGTGAAACGAATGGGAGGAGAACAACCAGAATGCGGCATCAGCATAGGCGACTGAGATGGGAGCCATACCTTGGTGGGTTGCCGGGGCTTCGAAGCAGCGACCGACGACCGAGCAGCTTGAAGGAGGAAGGAAGTGAGTGAGTGAGAGAGTGGAAACTTGAAGGAGGATGCCGGTGGAGTGAGTGACAGGGCGGAGACCAGAGAGCAGGGAGGAGAGAGCGCGAACGAGGTGAAATGGTGGAGTTTGAGTGAGGAGTGCTCGCGCTCGAAGGACCTGGTTCTGATTTTCTCCCAAAGCTAGAGACCGAGCTATTTTGGTCTCAATTGGAGACCGAAATACATAAGCGGTCTCTAAATCTGAGTCCAAAAATGATTTTCGTCTCTAATGAAGACCAACCCTGGAGTTCGGTCTCAAATACAGAGACCAAAATTAATGGGTCTGCAATACTTGAGACCAAACGTTCCATTGGTCTCAAGTAGAGACCACATTTTTTGCTTGGTCTCTAAATCTGAAGTCGAAAATTACAATTACTTTTTGTGATTGGAGACCGAATATGTAGTTGGTCTCAAATGGAGACCGAATCCACATTTCGGTCTCTGACTTAATTGCATTTTGAAACCCAAACATTTGGTCTCCAATTTTATTTTGAGACCAATATATTTTTCAGTCTCTGAAATGACCAGATCCTTCTCGAATAGTGAACCCCCCTTGGAGACCGAAGTCGTTTTGGTCTCTAATCGAAACCGAGTCTGGATTTTGGTCTCTGAAGCTGAGACTGGAAACTATTTCGGTCTCCACTGAATTTAAATTTGAGACCAAAATTTGTGTTGGTCTCCGAAATCTGAGACCGAAAATTATGTTAGTCTCTAGTTGAGACCGCATATTGCTTCGATCTCCAAAATCTGAGACCGAAATTTATGTTGGTCTCAAGTGGAGACCGTATAGTAATTTTCGGTTTTCAAATTGACTTTAATTTGATACCAGAGTTTTCGGTCTCTGAATTCGGTCTCCAAACTTATTCAGAAACCGATTTTGATTTCGGTCTCTAAACTCCGGTTTCAATTGGACCGGATTCTTGTAGTGAATAAAAAGGTAAACAGATAAATGTCAAATAGGAAAATGAGTTGACTATTTAACCCATTTAATTAAACAGGTTAAATAGGTACTTTTTCGTGTCGAAAATCGCGACCTAAACCTAACCCATTTAATTAAACGGGTTAAATGTTTCAACCCATTTAATTAAACGGGTTGAAACTTTATACCCAAACCTACTTAATTTCGTGTCGGTTTCGGATCGGTAATCGTGTTGGGTCAGTTTTTTCTAGGTCTAATTTTAGGCATGCAAAAAATTTTAGGAACTATTTCATTACAACTTGGATACAAATGATAGATAGGCATGCAAAAGAACTATTTTAGGAACGCCAGCAGAACAATGTAATAAGGTGTTGGCGCATTGTATGTACGTTTATACGAGACTTTAGAAGCGATAATAACTCCTAATATGAGTCCCAGTGTGAGACTTTCGAAATATTATAGTTAATGGCTTTAAAAAAAAATTTGGGGGGAGGTTTTTTTTTTTTTTTGTGTGTGTGTGTTGGTAAATTTACTTTTACCAACAATCACTAATTTTTACCTATTTCTACCGACTATTGTAAAATTTCAATCATTTCCATCTCTAATCAACTTCTATCAAATTCTATCAACTTCTACCAATTCTTATCAATCTCCTTCAAAATTTTACAAAGAAATCTTCACTTATTTACATTTCTTACTAGCGTCCTCCAACTTCTTTCAATATTTTAAAAATCATAACCTTAACTAACTCCTACAAATTATTCAAAAAAAAAAGACCAACTTCTACTAGTCTTTACCAACGTTATCTATTTATCAACACTTATTTACCAACGAAAACAATAGACCCTAACTACTTATCAATGCTAATCAGTATTGAATGCCACTAAAAAATATTTAGAATAAGTCAAGCAGAACAGATCATGAGAATTTCACAAAATTGCCTGCTGGTTAATGTTACTGATTCGTCCGTCCTGACGAATTGGAGATTTGCGGATATGAAACTAACGGGAGTCGTTTTCTTGTTGTGGATCTTAATAACAAGATTCCATGGTCCAATTGTCCTAAGATGTGGGTAGCTTATTAGCCACTTGCATGCAACATCACTAACTTTTTCCACATAAACTCTTGGCCTCTTCCAAATTAACATCTGCCCTTTCATGCCATTCTATAGTCATTACTCATTTCTCCTCTCATCGTAATTGTGTCCTTCCATGCATGTATATGATTGTGAATTTGTTCCAACTTTTTGAGCATCCAAATAGGTACATTACGATTCTAACTACTACACACAACATATCTGTATATTAAAATATGCGTATGTTTCCACATGTCATGCTTCTTTTTTTTTTTTGTGTATTTGTCATATGAACTACTGATAGTCTACTAATATGAGTGCCTATTGGATAAAACTATCGACATTTAGATTTTCCTAAATCCATGAAAGTGCGAACCATGCGGAGTTTTTGTTGTTGTTATTTTTGTAACATGTCAGATTATGTTTCCAATAGCATATATATACTCTTCATTTGAAGTATTGTCATATGTTTTTTTTTGGGTCTTTTTGCCCTTTTTCTTTGGAGGTGGGGGACAATCTAAGTGATAAGCATGAGCCGTCGGCTCGAAGCATGTAATTAATCTCTGGAAGCCAGCTGGACTATGGGCCAGGAGAGAATCACGTGATCGAGAGCCGTGCAGTTGGACCATGGGTTCGGAAACGTCCTCCTCCTCCTTGTCCTAGTCATTACTTCGATCGCGGGTAGAAAATTTGACCCAAGCAATTGTGGGCCAGAATGTGGCCCATTTCTTGGTCCACTGTGTACTTGCGCGCTCTTGCAATGTTCTCCGGTCACAAAAACTATAGTTGGGAAATCGTTTGCAACGAGTTATATTTGTGTTCGTGTCAAATTTAAATGGATTGAAGTTTTTTTCATTTGAACGTAACCAATTTATTAATCACGCTAGAAAATTTTGACCTATATCCACTCAATTTTGAGCGGGTTAATATAATTTTGACCAATTTGAACAATTTATAATAAAGTCAAGTATAGGTCACTCTTATTATCTGTTTAACCATTGTAAAGTTTTAAACTAATATGCATTCCTATAGTATTAAAAATTAAGTTTATGCACCATCTCAATCAAGTATTGTCTAAAGCTCCCCAATTCATCATAATTCACACTTTTATATTTATTTTTGGTTTTTGTCTTTTTAATTTAAATGGGTAAATGATCTACAGGTAAACTAGTTAAACTATTTCACCCATGTAAGTAAATGGATTAAATAAGTATCTGTGGGTGTTGAGAATCGCGATATGAACTTAATCTACTAATGTGTTAAATGCATCAACCCATTTGATTAAATGACTTAAAAATTTATACCTAAATTCGCTTAATTTCTAATCGGTTTTGAATAAATAATTGTGTTGAGTTAGCTTAGTCCCCCTCTAACAAAAATTATTAATGAATTTTGTAATTAATCATAAAACAAGATTATTCATCACGTTTGCCTCGGGCGTGAATGTCCCTGTTTTGTTGGGTTCTTCATTTTGCGCTTTCGATTCGATGTTCAAAATAATGAAAAGAGAGTGGAGCGTGCGAGTTGGGCTTTGGCCCATCTACTGAAGGTAGCCTAATGATAATGTTCTCTGTTGCTGCCTGTGTCCCGCCTATATTGTTGAAAATATCTATTTTACTTGTCCTATTATTATATATTGTTAAAGTTCAAATTTCAATAACTTACAACCTTTTTCTTAGTTCGAAAGTGAATCGTGGCATTAATATTCATTTTTATGTACTTGTAATATTTGATAATATATATTAACAATGGCGGATTTTTGTTAGGGTCAAAAGGCCCAGCCTGGCCTCCAAAAAAAACTTTTTTTTGGAGTACAATTATATATAACATATTACGCGTAATATAGATGAGATTTTTTTGTTAGAATTACAGTAAAACTCTCTCTATATTTTATCAAAGGCTGGAAGATCAAATCTTAGCGTTTTTTTTTTTTTTAGCAAGTTATGCCATTGTATATAAAACGAAGTATTTTTTTTTCTCTCTTTTATATTATTCTCTAATCTCTGACACGAAAGGGCGTCTACAAGTTAGTGGCACACTTAGGCTAGTTACTAGTAACTGGCCACTGGGTATTTACTATATATGCAACTATGACGCCAAGTGTACGTCTTTCTATCATTATTTGGACATTTTTCTGAGACTTTGGAACTAGCTACTGTCTAAGGCCGAAGTTTTCTTGCACAAAGGTCCTGTTTTGGCAAATAGCTATTCTTTGTTAGCTGTTAGTCGTTTATATTAACTATTAGCTGATATCTATTTGAATTAGTTGTTTATATTAGTTATTTGAATTGGCTATTTAAAGAAAAACTATTTGATAAAATTAGTTATTTCTAATAAAGTTGTAAGATAAAAGGTTAATGCTCCAAAAAATTCTTCCAAAAAGCTATTCTGTTAAACACCAAAATTAATTTTTTGATTAGGTTAAATAATTAATTTTGGTTCAAAATGTTCTTCAAAAAGCTGTTTGTCAAACACTCCTAAAGTATTCATATACATAACCTAATTGTTAGAAATATGATCTAAATTTATTAAAAATATACCACCATTTTATAGATCAAAAATATTCAAATTTCAACTTTAACATGGGTACAAGCTTCTCATTTTTCACACAACTTGTCAGCATTTTCATTGTCCCGTGGTTGTCGTTTGCGACATAAAAACGTGCAATATCAATTTTATTTCACCAAATCGATTAATTAAGAGTTAAGTTGATATCAAATATAATCTAATTAAGCATCAAAGAAGATGAGGAGAACAAACAATACTAGCCATGAATTAATAATCACTTGTTGACTTTGAATTTGCCCACTTCGTTCTGAGAGACGTTTAACAATTTAACCTTACTCAGTTGTCACAAAATGATGTGTGCTTATTCATGGGTCTTAGATTCTCACTTGAAATTTAAGATCATGATTTCACTTCAAATGCTTCGTAATTAGTGCACACCTTAAAAGAGTGACCTGATTTATGTTAGTTGCAGTAGAATGCAGCATACGCTAACTTACAACTGCATCTCTCCCAAAATAGCCCTTTTTTAGTCGCTGCTTGCCAATTATTTTTTTCTCAAACGAGCCTAAGGCTAGGTAATTAAGAGTACATTACGTAAATCCATATGCCTAATGCGGACTTGTGTATTTAGATTGAGCAAGAGGAAATCCAATGACCTTATTCGATCCGCCGCTAATTAAAAATAAGGGTGTATTCTTTTTGAATTATCATAAATAGTTATTATCAACATTCAACTATTTTCAGCACAATTCGGCATATAATTTAGTTTCATTCAACACAATGCAGCATAATTTAACTCATTAGACCAGTCTTATAAATGTCGTACCAGACCGTATCGTCCGGTATTGTACCGGTTAATACCGTGCTATACCATCAGATATCAGACGAAATCGGTATTTTCGGTCAAATACTGTCCGACACACTAAAATTTCAAATTTTTCGCAATTTGTTTTATTTTTATTTTTTGAAATTCTAAAACGGTATGATCTCGGTACAACGACATATAAATTTGGTATTTATCATTCTAGTAAAAAAACGATACGATGACCGGTATGTTGTCTATAACTTTGATTTAAACCATCGTATTATATTTATTTATTCATTTTTTTAAATAAAATATCAATATTAATAGTGATCATAGGAGTGAAGAACTGCCAGGGGAGTCATCTGGGCGTCTCTTACTGGACTAGGGTACCTTGTAAGCACATGGTAGCATTGCTGAAATTAATGTTTAATTAATCATGACTGCTTAAAGATTTTACATTTTTTGTGTTTTTCCAGGTACCAAAAAAGTTGTGAAATTGTTGGTAGTGTTTAGGGTTTACCTAGATGCGTCCTTTTGTTGTTGTACGTCTAGAACGTGGGAATCCACCTCTATGTGCGATCAGGATAAGCTTTTTTTAAGGTTTTGTTGTCAACATTATTTGCTTCTCATTATATGGTTATGGTCATATTCTCTTATTGCATCTTTCCTATTCATATATATATTGACTTATTTTAAGAGAACTTTTAATGTAAATTGATGATCACCATAGTAATGAAGATGTATGGATTTGACCCCCTTTTTATTTCTTTTTTTTTTTTTTGGGTTTGGCTGAGCAAATTAAGTAATCGATTGCTATATGTAGACACTAACCAAAGAGTAGTACAGTCTTTTGTTTCTGGATATTTCCTCCCATTTCAGTGTCCATGCGATGCTACAACCCAAGCAAGCTCAGATAGAAGGAAGAATAAATTTAGTAAAACGACTTGAATCTTGCTACAGGCTAGGACGTTTTTTAAATGTCTTATCTTCGTTTAAAAATTATATTATGATGTATTAAACTGAATAAAAATAATATAACTGAATAGCAAAAGGATATTACCACTTAGAAACTATATAAAATAATCTTTTTAGTTATAATTTTTTGAAATTGTATGTTGAGAAAATAGAAAAAAATATTGGAAGGTGAGAGAGAGGCCCTGGTATTTTTAATTTGGCTGGGGTGGCAAAATTGGAGTTGTATATGTTGGAATGGAAGGTGGGGCAGAGTCATTGCTGGTGCCTGCTAATTAGCTGAGCAGGAGTTGCAGGATGTAGTACTACTGCACTGGCACATTCACGTGTTTACCTATAAAATGACTATTCTATGACAAGCTCTGCCCCGCTTTAAGAAGCCAATTAAACCAAGCATGCACAGATATCCTAATTAACATGACTGCCCATCATCTCCCCCCATGTTGCTCTGTTGACAAGCATACACACTAGCACACCCATGCTCCTCTCTCTCTCTCCCCCTCCTCCCCTCTCTCTCATATCTAACCTCGTCCGAACGATCAAGATCAATGTCTGTGAGGCCAGGGGAAGACTTGCTTTTATTTGCTTTTCTTTTGCTTACTCTGTGATTCCATTTAGGCATATATACAAGGAGAATGTCATGTGTATCATACATATATAAGATTTTATTTAGAAACAAAGATTTAAACAATATATGATTTATAGTTATTATAATAAATAGTATCTTTTAAACTATTTCACTGATGAGAAGAGGAAAGTAAATTACTGACATGTTAATGCTATTATATCTAAAAATTAAATTATGAGATTAATTATAATATTTTAAAATATTGCAACTAAAATTTTAGAATAATAAGTACGTAATACGGATTTAAAGGTTCGTTCATAGTATAAATGCAAGTCCCTTTTTGGATTTTATTGTTGAATATCTTGATTGATGAAATGTGATTGGTTTTACACTTTTACCACATATTGATAGAAGAATTATGTGCACGTTGATGGCTCAAGATGGGACAAAAGGAAACAAGTATTCGTCCCCCTTTTGCCTGGATTGAGGTGTTGTAATCTAAATATCAAAAATTCTTTTTGAAAATTCAGTCGCAATCAAAATTCAAAATTAAAACAAAGACTTAAAGAGTTTTATTTGTTTTTAACCTTCTGACTTTCTGCTTTCCTTTTTTTCTCATTCCCCCTCTTCATATCTCATTTATTTTTAACCCCCTCTCCCGCTCGTGCTCTCTTCGACTATCAACTAATCTTAATCCACCCCGACCTTCAATTTGTTGAGGTCTAATCCTTATTAAGGTATCGTGGTTGGGTACGTTATGCAAGAAGGCAATAAACCCCAGTGACAAAGTCCACGTTAAGTAGCCACCTCCCCATTAAGACATGCTCAGAAAACACCAAAACCATTGAACACAAGTTCCCCCCCTAGCTAGCTCATTCTCTCTCCTCCCCTGTCTATATCTACACACGCTTGCTCTTTGCTGAGCCTGAGTTGAAAGCGATCGATACACCCTCGGCCTCAGCCTCTTCAGTTTTCAGTTTTCACAGTTCTCTTCCTCTGTTATCACAGCCTTACTCTCATTAGCTTTCATTTTAAATACGTTCATACGTAAATGGCTGTCAAAGCTTTGCCATTTTTGTTTAGCTGATGACAAAATATATGGTGTCCGCCTATATCTTGACCGTATTTACAAAACCTGAGCCATTTTTTAATTTTAATCAAAAATAGAAATTTCAAGAAAGCAGAAATCGTCAGATGACAGTGCAGAGAGCGTTTTCGTTTCATACAAATCTCAAAAGCTGAAGTGTCAATTTCTTCGATTCTTTTTGTCAGAAAATATTTACACCTCACCTTCACGTTATTATTATTATTTTTTTTATTGTTCTCATTAGAAGTAATAAAGTTAGCAACGATAAAAAAATTGTTGGATTCGAATATTTTAGTTTGTTTGGCCTTAAAAAAAAATAGGTATAAACACAAATTTTTCATCTGAATTTTAACTTTGAGTGTAATATTTTTTATATTTTTATTATTCGAGTCTGATTTTGATCTGAGTTTAATCCTATTTGAATTATCCGATCTATAAAATCAAATACTAAATATTAATTTTTTATTTAAAATTTAACGTCATTCACTTTTTTCGACTTAAATTCGCGCCGAACTTGAATTTTTTCGCCAGTGCTGGTAGTACTCCTGCTTTCGTAGCTCCCAATGCCATCGTACCCTCTTCTGGTCTCGTCTCTTTCTCTGGTCTCCAATTAATCACACCTTCATGTCATACCATATGATGATGCAGTCCACTGAAATCCCATTCTCACCACCACCACCACCAATCTCTCTCCGCCACCATCCAACACTCTTAACGATGAACAGGGCCGCCGCATCGTCCGCCACAATGAGGCCGTGGCCGGGCAGCTTTCCCACCCAATCAAAATCTCTCCCCTTCGCCAGCTTCGGTAACGCCAACTGCATGGAGCAGCTCTTAGTCCACTGCGCCGAAGCCATCGACAACAACGACGCTACCCCGGCCCAGCAAATCTTATGGGTCCTGAATAACATAGCCCGACCCGACGGCGACTCCACCCAACGCCTCACGTGCGCATTCCTACGTGCCTTAATCTCACGCGCCGCCCTCACTGGCACCTGCAAGATGGTAATCCCTCATTTCAACCCCATCAATTCCCCCCACAAATTCTCGCTCCTCGAACTTGCCCACTTCGTCGATTTAACCCCTTGGCATCGATTCGGATTCACCGCCGCCAATTCGATCATTCTGGAAGCTATTTCCGACCTACCCGTTGTACACATTGTCGACCTCAGCATCTCCCACTGTATGCAGATCCCCACCTTGATCGACTCCATTGCAACCCGGTTGGACGCCCCGGGTCGAGTCCCTCCGATTGTCAAGCTCACCGTTGGCGCTATTTCCGACGAAATCCCGCCGGTGTCCGATCTTCTGTCGTACGATGAGCTCGGAATGAGACTAATTAACTTCGCTCGTTTTAGAAACATCGTCCTCGAATTCAAAGCAATACCCACCTCCCCTTCCGACGGATTTGCGTCGCTGTTGGAGGAGATTCGACAAAGCAAGCTCTACTCCAATGATGCGGCGGCGGTTATTGTGAATTGTCAGATGAGTCTGCATTTATTGCAGGAAGAGGAGGTGTCTTCATCATCATCGTCGTCGATGAGGGGGATGTTTTTGCAGGCGGTAAGGAGCTTGGAGCCGAGCATGGTGGTGGTGGTGGAGGAGGACGTGGATTTCACGGCGAGGAGTCTGGTGGGGCGGCTGAGATCGGCGTTTAATCACATGTGGATACCCTTCGACACGGTGGACACGTTCTTGCCACGTGGAAGCCAGCAGAGAGAGTGGTTCGAGGCCGAGGTGTGCTGGAAGATTGAGAATGTGATCGCTCATGAGGGACCCGCGAGGGTCGAGAGGCAGGAGCCCAGGGCCAGGTGGGCCCTACGGATGAGGGAGGCCGAGTTTCAAGGGATCGAGTTCGGTGATGAAGGTACGACCGAGGTCAAGGCCATGCTGGAGGAGCATGCCGCTGGGTGGGTGTCTAAGAAGGAAGAGGATGATCTTGTGCTCACTTGGAAGGGACATAATGTTGTCTTTGCTTCTGCTTGGGTACCCACTTAGTTAATTCGTTAATTAACTAATCAAATTTTGAACTAATTGTTGTCTCTTAATTACATCTCCTCCTTTTTAGTATGAATGATGATGACGACGGGGTAAGCATGGTAGGTGTTACGTTGGACCATGTAGTGTGATCTAACTATTTGTCAGAAAGATGTTTGATATTTGTCTGGAAATATATGTTAATTTTCTGGAGGAGAGAAAAAGAACTGTGTAGTGTATATGTGTGATGTTCTTCTGATGATTTTTACTGGGAAGTATAACATTCAACAACAGTAGCATATGACAGGAAGCCGCTGCATATGTTGCTTTTTTCACCCCAAAAAAATTCCAAGAAAGTAGTGGCTGATGCATGAATAAATGAGAGGCTAATTAATCATCAAAGAACATTCTTTATCACTTCTACAAGACTTTACATGCATGCATGTTCCTGTTCTAGTGTTCTCTGTACGTAGATACGCATAAATGAAGATCTTAGCTTCTTGTTTTCTATGATGTCATTTATTAGGATTGATAGGAATTTAATATTGTAATATGACAATTCTGACATGTTGGAGTCGGAGTGTAAGGTACATTATAAACTAATTAAGGTTTTGTTAACTCCTTATAAAATTTGATGGAAAGAAAAAATTGAAGAAAAAAATATAAAGGAAAAAAATAGGAAGAAAGTGATATTTTTTCTCCTACGTAAATTGAGGGAAAAAAAATAACAATTTAGTTGAGAAATTTAAATATTGACGAATTACTCGAACTATGTTGATATCATTTCAGCAGTGCGAGATTGGAGGAGGTTGGGAATTCTTTTGGGAACTTTTGCCAAATTTTCCTTATAATTTTATGAGAAAAATCTTATCAATTATTTTTGACAATTTTTTCATCTAATTTTTCTTTATATATTTTTCTTTGTGATTTTCTCTTAACCAAATATAAACTTTTCCAAATTTTTTTCTTTCCATCAAATTTTTCAAGGTTCAAATAGAGTCTAATAATCAAAGAATATTAATACAAACTGTAAATTATTTCTCCAACTACCAATTTGATATATTTTAGTTTGAAAATTCACTTTATCATTAATGACAAAAGTTGAGTTGTTGAGCTAAGTAGTACAATTACAAACATTGAAAATAACAAAATCTATATGGTAATTCAAACAAACGAGGGTTCACAATAGGTAGAATTAGTCATATAAATTGAATTAGCCCTGATTTTTTAAAGCTGATCCTTGATATCATTTATTTTTTTTTTTTCATGGAATGCTTGGTATCATTGCTTGTATCGTATTTCTAGTATATTTATTTTTGGATATGTTTGTTAAAATCTCAAAATTCTAACTAGAAAATAATCCACACTAAGGGTGTGTTTGGTACGGGAAAAAATTATTTTTCAAGAAAATCATTTTCAATGAAAAATATTTTCCCAAGAAAAATGATTTTTCACTTACATTTTCAACTGTTTGGTAGAATGGAAAGCTATTTTCGTTCCACTTCATTTTTTGCTATTTGATAGAATGAACCTCCCAACCCTCACTTCATTTCTTTTTACCATCAACCTCCTCCCCTGTTCACTGCTCTGATCCGACCTAACCAACGAATTCTGTTTCTCTCTCCTCTTGAAAATCAAATCCAAAACATCATTAAGAAATATACCCGGTAATAAATCCAAAAAAAAGAGAGTCAACATTAATGAACCTCAATTTTTCCACTATTTTCAAGGATTACTCAGTTGACTTTGAGTGATATTAAACTCAGATTAAAGAAAATGGCGAACGCGGAGACGGTGGGTGTCTCAGATTGTGAAGTTTTTCAAAAGGGCAACAGTGACAAGGTTAGAGAATTCAAGAAATAATTGCAGAGATTGACGATGAAAATCATCGATAAAGATGATGAACATGAAGAAGAGGGGAATAATAAGAGACAAAATAAGAGTAAAAATAGAGTGATTCTAGACATAATTAAAAGAAAATAGAACGAAAGACAAAATTGGGCAATAAAAATCGAATCTGGAAAATCATTTTTCCTACTTTTTCAGGGGAAAACAATTTCCTTCAAATGGGGTAAAATGATTTTCCCCTGAAAATAATTTTTTCCTCCTTATTTTACCAAACAATGTAAAATGAAAAAATTATTTTTCAGAAAAATAATTTTTCCCCCCACCAAACACACCCTAAAAGAGAGATGCAGTAAGTTGTTGAAGGCTGGAACTTATCTTAAATAATTTTGCAAATTATTATGTACACCCGCAAGTTTATACTCCCAAGCCTGTCAGCAACACACATGGAAGGCCAAGTCAGCATAAGCTTTTTTTTAAAAAAAGAAAAAAGAAAAACTGACAGTAGTTACTAATTGCTATGCATTTGAAACACAAAAAAAAAAACAAAAAAAAAAAAATTCAATATTCTTCATTCCTAGTGGTAGTTACTGAATTGGGAAGGAGAAAAAGGAAAGGCCAAAAGAACAGTGAGTTTCAGTTGAAGGTTCACGTGATTAATTAGAAAAATGGCTTGTGCTGGATGATCATATTTCTCTCTATCATATGTTATTTAGGAGAAGAAAATGTTATCACTCGAACCACCTAAAGTTATTCACTACTAAAGGTTAGTGTGTTTATTAGCTTATGTAAGATTGTTATCAGTAACATATGGATAACTTTAATCGAATCACGAAAGATTGTTCTTTGTCATAATTCAGTTTGTTCATTATATTAAATATGTTTGTTCATGCCACTTAGCTAGTGTACACATGTTCAATATAAAACTTAATCAACTATGTTAACTTGACATTTTTTAAAGGGAAAAAATTATTATTACTCAAGTCACTCAAGTTTGTTCACTAACAGAGGTGGGTGTGTTCATTAACCCATTCAAGGTTGCTCACTGTAAACCATTCAATTTATTTTTTGAATTACTAAAGGTTGTTCATTGTCGGAATTTAGTTTTGGTATAATTTGCTCATAAGAGTTTTTGGGTTTGTTCATCGCCAAATCTAGATTTGTTTATTAGAGTTGTCAAGCTCATTTGCCACCTTTTTAAGATGGAATTTTGTTTTATAATCACGTAATCGAGTTTTCAGTTCTATGATAAGGTTTGTTTATTGGTAAAAGTTATCATTGTTTTATTTTATTTATTTAAATTATTCACCAAGCTCTCTTCAACTTTTTCTTTGGACATCTTGACAATGTTCACTAAGAGTGAAATATCTGTTCATTATCCATCATGAGCCTATTCACTGAAGATGGTTAATTTGTCAATTATCTTATATGGTGAACATAGCATCTTTGATTAACAATACATCTATCATGGGTGAATAATCAAACTTTTGCCAGCAAGATCAGGATATCCAAAGACAATGCATCTATCATAGGTGAATAATCAACTGCTTTTTCGTTTTTGATAGAAAATGAGGAACAAATACCATTACTTATCAAAATAAATACATAAGTGCTCCACAACCAGACTCAACACATGGTTCAGGCTTGAATAATCAAAATTTTGTCAATAAGATTTGGACTCTCATCCCCACAAAAAATAAATAAATATTGGACCCTAAAGCCAAAGTGATGCTAAAACTAAATTCTAGAACAACTTTTGTCTCCCGTCCACGTGACCTATTTGTGTTGCTACTATACCAGCCCTTGTTGATTTCATGACACAAGGGAATTGCACTTTGCTCGTCATTATCCCGGAGGGAAAAAAAATCAATTCAAGGTTCAGTGAACAATTCGAAGATGAGAAATGAACAGAGTGCACAAACTTAATGAACAATTCAAGACGTAACATCGTTTAGCTATACCCAACTCTTGAGCTGTGAGTTCCACAAATCAATTTATAAAACTTGAGTTGACATAGCACAATCATGATTATTCAAAGGTAGATTTTAGTCCCCCCTTCGAACATACGCACATGTAGACGCGTGAAGAAACCCGGGGGCCAAAGAAATTGTACAAGGTAATTTGAGCATCTCTAGAATTAATTATTTACTTTTTATCATGTATCTAACCTTGAAGGGTTGAGGACATGGAGGGAAATCCGCAAGTTATATGGATAAGATTCAATGCATGGACCCAATTTCATTTCTCAATCAGAGACCCAGTTAGCAGTTTGTCACTCACTTATAACAGAATTACAGCCTTAGGTTCAATATGAGGAGCATCACCATTCATCAAAATCATGTGGATATTCATGAGAATCATAATTGGGAAATCATGTAATGGGCATGATTATCAAACAACATGCACTTCGGACTTACGAGTCCAACGGATCGACCAACAAAGGCTCAAAAATTCCAGATCTAACACAAGCTCCCAAATCCCAGAAAACTCAAAGTTCCTCAAAAATTGAAGAATTCCCTCAAACCCAGAACCCAACAACACCCCACCTATTAGAAACCCAATCAAAAACACCAAGATCTGGGACACATTCGACAAACCCAGACTGATAGGATGACATCGCATCTCTCGCCATTGATGATTGTCACATGGCTCAATTGAACGGATTTCTACAGCTTTTGATTCCTCAATATCTTGCTTGATACCATGAAGCTTCAGGTTGCAGGGAAGTTGAGTTGGAGAGAGAATGAGTTGAGTTCCAGTCGCAGAGGAGGAGAAACGAACAGTGAAGGAACTGGCGGTTGCAGAGCAGCTCGAGTCGTGCGTATCCTTGGTTGTGGCGGGGCGCCAATGTTATTTTCTTTTTTTTTTTTTTGAAACCCTTGTGTAAATCCAACGTGTCATAAATTGTCTAGCTGTATATGAGAGTATAAACTCCTATGTGTATAATATATATATTCAAATAATTTAAAGAAGAGTTGTGTACAAAATGTCAATTGAAAAAATTAAAAATAAGAAAAAGATGAATTTTGTAAAAGAAAACATTTATAAAATATCTGCAACAAACTTAGTAACATATTGCCTGCAATTTTCTATTTAATGATTCTATTTTATCATCTATTACAAAATTTTTTAATTCTAGAAAATATTTTCTGAATTTTTTTTATGGATATATTGAAATTAGTCTATTTTCATGCACAAGTATTTACAGGGATAAATTGCAATTAAAAACCTAAAATCCAAGTTGAGATATTGACATATATTAATCTAAGTGCCATCAAAAGTGTGTTCATTTTGAGAATGTTGAACATACTTCAACCTATTCTAATATGCTCCTATTTACTTCAATCTGTTCCTATCTAATTTAATCCATTCCAACTTATTTTAAATCTCTCACAAGATTACTCTAAATTTTATTTATACCTGTCCCTACCTACCTAAATTGGCGCCAGTCCGTTAACCGCTAGTCATAAATGGTAAAAAAGAACCGGCACTAAAAAATCAAAAGATGCCACTCCCACGTTTTTTTCCCAAGCGTTTGACCTTCTGACATGCTTGGACTCAAAAATGAATGACTACATATGTGACTGTCCAGAGCAGACAAATAAGCAAGCATCATCTATCTCTCTCTCTTTCCCCCGTTCGTAGAAAAGGTGATTTACCTGCTGATTCAAAATCTCATCCATCGACAATTATATGTCGAATTCATTCAATCAGGTTAGTTAAGTTGTCCGGTTATGTTTTTTCCAATAATTGAATTTTCGCATGGTGCATTCTCTGTCCCAAATTTGGCAGCTTTTCTTTTCTAGGGTTTGTTGATTTTCTGATCGAACACTGCATTAGGGTTCATCTGTTTTCGAAGTTCGATTTCGTTCCTTCAAGCTTGATTGTTGAACTGTTACAAGCTTGAATCTTGTTAATGAAATTCGGATACTGTTTAAAAAACCTTTTCTTGGTTGCTCATTGCTCTGCTTCGATTTCTCCCGTATAAAGTTCAACCCCGCTGTTTAGATTTAGTTAAATTGATGACATAAAGTTGAAATTGTAGTTTAATTCTAACATGGGTTCTGGGTGTATTAGAGAACATTGATGGGATGGCCTTTCTCCGCAGTTGATCCGGCAGGGAAATAAGGTTTCTAATTCGTGGTGCAGTCTCTTTTTGAAGTTGGATTTGACTGCTCGTGAAGTTGGGTTTTTTTATTCTAATGGTTGTGAGGGAATCGAGAATCAAAGTGCTGAAAGATCGGCATTTTACCAGAATTGATATAGTAGATATCAGTATTCAGATAGGAAAGAAGTTGGGGAATCATAAGGCAGAGATGTACTTTGATCTCTTGGGTAGATTTTTCAGCTTGATGCTTGGTAAGTCGGAGTTTGATGAACTCTGCATGGTCATTGTTGGGCATGAGAACATTGGTCTACACAACTACCTCATCAAATCAATTGTGCAGCACCTTCGAAGGGAAGCATGGCATGGAGACCTGTAATTGGTAAAGGTTCTAATAGGTATCGAAGAAGTTGCCTTCAATCTCTATGCAAAGATGGATTTCCAAAATCTCCTCGAAGAGGGAGGATCCCTGGATTTTGTGATCATAGAAGCAAGGACCGTGCACGCCCTCGAGGCCCATAGGGGAAGCTCAGTGCTGTTTCATGTAAGGATTTGAGCGAGAAAGCCTTAGAACAGCTACGTGCTACGGAGTTACTATCTTTTGGTGGCCGGCTAGTTGAAGTCAGCTCTGTTGAAGAAGGGGAAGAGGTTGATCAGGTTGCTATAAGCCCGGGAATTCATAGTAGGGGTTCAGTCACACCTCCTTTGGGAATTCCATGGAACGGAAAGGGAAACCGCAAAGTGCGCAGTGATTTATCGTCTTATGCTGCTCATGCGGAGACTTGTTATGGGAGTTGCGAGCTGCCTGACACGAGCTCTTTAAGAAAGAGACTAGAACATAAATTGGAGAATGAACGTCTAAGAATTTCTCTGGATTGTGTGTATGTGTGAATAGTGGGCTGGATGTTTTCCGGAAGAGATTGATAATGCCCTCACTCAAATTAGCTAGTTCAAGGATTGAAAACAAACAGCAAAACCAAATACCCATTTCTGCATCAATGTTGAGGACTTCTTGAACTGCCATGGAGTTGAATCCGCAGATACTTGGAGAAGACTCGCCAATCCAACTTAAGAAGGTTGCTGTTCAGCACTAGGATGGAAATTACATCTCGTGCAGTTTAATTCACACAAAAGCGAACCCCCAAGAAAAAAAGGACCCAATGGACCATCAGAGCCCACATCATGTGGGCCGTTGATATCAACGGTTCTGGTTTGCTAGGAGGCATGGTTGGCTCCAGCGAATATGGGCCAAGGTCAAGAATTGAGTTGTTTCAATGTTCCTCCCATCGGAGCCCGGGTTTCTTTGGACTCCATCATGGGCCTTACACGCAACGTTTAATTTTAACATATTATTCGCAACTCCAGCTAATTTTTTTTTTTTTTTTGGGAATTGGGTTGCATGACTAGACGAGCTGTACAGTGGTTGGATGCCAATTTTATGATGTGACAATTTTTTTATATATAGAAAAAGAAGGCGAAGAAGATAAATATTCTGATTTTCTTGGCTAGTTGCGAGCTATTAAGTGGAAGCTGATAATGCACCATGAGAAGTCATTTTTATGCCCTTGCCCGGACAAATGACAAGATCACCCAATTATTAGGCGTTAAAATTTCATTAATTTATAAAATTTTTATTTTATCTTTAAGATCCCAATAGGTGGATTATGCTCATTCAATAATTGGAACGTATTCTGTGAGCATATACTTGTGAAGTTACATCAGGAGCAAGGAATATAGGATTTTTTTTTAAATAAATTTTGATATGAAAAAGAAATAAAAGCATAAAGGGGGAAAGAGAAACTTAATCGATCGCATAACATGTTTCTCGTGCCAAAAGGAGTTAGTTAAGCTTGCAATTAATTTCCATTTGTTCACATTGAACGTGGATCGGACCATTCCTATATGGTCAACCAGATAAACTTGAAGAGCGACCAATAATAAGTGCTTAAAAGATTTAAATTAATACTAATTAGCCAGCTTAGTTACGTTTAATCATAGTAGAACATTGACTAAATGGGATGCAGTCAATTTTCCATTAGCCAATAGTCTCTCTTAATCATCCCATTAGCCAATAATCTTGACTTATTGAGAGTTTTGGGTTGGGGCCAAGTCAACGGTTTGTAGATTATGACCTACATTATAAATTATAATGATGAAATGTCAAGGAATGAAATCACATGTATAATTTTTAATATGTATTTAATTTGTCATTGCAAAGTTTGTAGTTTAACTAGATAAGGATCATATATGTTACCATTTTAAGGAAATACACTGCTTTGAATTTAAATATCGTTGCTCCAACCTCTTAATATGAAATTTAGCGAGTTTGGATAGACAAAAACGTAGAAAACATATAGAAATTAAAAAAAGTGCAGGGATCTAGTCAAGCTAAAATAGTGGATTAATTAACAGTAATTATCGTATCTAAAGTAAACAATCGTACAGATTAGAATTAATGTGGAAAAGTCATACTTTTCCAGATTTTATTAGTATTTTGAAATAAATTGATCTTCTGATGGCGACTTTAAGAAAATCTTCATTGTCTAACGATGGCGAAACCATCTTTTAGAAACCAATGCACATAGAAAAATTCAAATGCGGCACGCCCATTTATTTTGTCAATTTTTAATCATCTTCCTTTTTTTTGGGATAGAATTTTTAATTATCTTCTTGGTATAAAATCTCAGCCGTAAGTTTTAATTTAAAATTTCAGATGAAAGCTTCAAAGTCCATAATTCTAACTCTTTGTTGTATTACAGAAGAAGAATTGGCAGCCACTTTCTTCCCCCTCCCCCCCCCCCCAAAAAAAAACCTTTCTTATGTTTAAGATCAAAATATTTTGTAGCAGAATATGCTTTTTAATTAGGAATGCTACTTGAAGCAATAAATTATAAGTATTATTTTTTTGATGAAGGATTTGAGATCTAAATTCAAGTCAATGTAATTAATTATATTCTTCGTTTATGAACTATATTTCAACACATCGTTTCAAATTGATGGTCCTTAAGATTTTAAAAGTTTGATTTTTCACTTTTTTTAAAGATTTGTAAATACCCCAATCAACCTTTTTTTTAATTTTAAGAGGTAATTGCCTAGCCTTGTTTTGTTTTCAATCAAGCTGCAAATTACACTGGCCTTATGCAGAGAATGTGGTTAACAGTCTCATTGATCTTGCAACAATGGAGTTTTTCTCGTCTGGACACAAATTTGAACAAGAAAGTCCGGGTGATTAGCCCACTAATTTAATTAATATTTGATTCGCCCACTAATTTGATTAATATTTAGAAAAAGACATAACATCTTTATCCATGTAATTAACTTACAAAAAGCATAAAATTTAAAAAAACGACGAAAGAATTATTATATTGCGTTGCTAGATCAGAGATTCCATCTTTCTTCATGATTACTATTGTTGTTATTATCAAGGAATAATTCGTCTAAATTAATCACTAATTAATTAAGTTTCATCCTTTTTTATTTTCGATCTGAATATTATAATCTGCCCTTGATCGATCATGAGTCATGCCAGCTGAAAGAAAAAAGAATAATCATGAGCATAATATAATAATAGTAGTAATAAGTTTTGTTTAATGAAGGTTTAAGCACTCTTTGATCTTCTCGGACGGCGAGAAAAGAATAATTAGTTGTATATAATTAAGTTTGCAGCGTATTTCATGCGTCCAATAAAATAATGGTATTAGGGTCTTAATTGAACTCCTGATCCAATGAACTTGTTGGGTAGTTGTTTTTTAGCATGTCAAACAAGTGAAGGTGCATTTGGAGCTGGCAAGTTTGCCCTAGAAGGAGCACCAACTATGAGATACACTATTAATTAAATAACTTTGTTTGTTATGTTTGAAATAAAAAGAGTTAATTAACCTAACCAATATGATTTTTAATGAAATTAGAGGAGATTAGATGTTGGATGAAGAGTTAACCTAACTAATTAATATGAGTTCTAATGAAATTAGAGGAGATTAGATGTAGACTAGCCAATGCTATGATATATGAGTAGAAAGATGGATTTGAAAAGGTCTATATAAAAGAAACAATTTTTTCATGAAACCTTTTGTAAGAAGAAGGGATAAACTAAAAAGTACTAGCATTTTAAATAACAAGTCTTGTTGGAAAAATAACAAAATATATCTATGTCCCGTAATACATATTGTTTTTTGGGTGTGAATGAGACGCAAATATCTATGTAGATAGGACTAGAACCCATATATTTGGTAACAACTCTTAGAAATTTTATCCGTTGAATTAACCGACATCCACTACGTACTTCATTTATACTTGTATACATTCAATCTTTGAATTAAAAGTCCTTCAATAAATGCAAATTTTCATGCTAAACAAATTCAGCAAAATATATCATACGCTCGAGACCATGGCCTTTTAAGAATCAAAATATATATATATATTTACATAACAAATTTTCCAAAGCATGATATAGGAATCGAACAAATTCAAATACGTACTAAACAAAGCAAAATCTTATTAGTGTTTCAAATTAAAATTCAACCCAAAGAAAAATGGCAAACCTAATTAAATATGTTTAGTTTTCTTAGATCCAAAACCTATATCGTAGACATGAGAGTAATTTAATTTGCCTCTTAGGTCTGAAGTATACGGACATCATCTGTGGAGAAGATTTGGGGTTGGTGATTGGTTTGGTGTATATATATGTATTTATCTAGGTAGGCTTGTCTTACTGTAATAAGATAGGGGGAACATTGCAACAATATGACACCATCAGAAAAGCTTGACTGCCTATTACGATCGAGAATAATCAAATCTTTCATATTTTTATTGGATACAACATGAATGAGATTCATCAACATTTCCAAGCTTGCTGATTTGATGTCGAATATAATGTGCATGTTGTTTACTTGGAAAAAAGTAGATCTTTTCTTTTTCCCTTTGGAAGGGGCGCTATATTATATCTATACCTAGATTATTGGTTACGTTCGTCACACATCTTAGGCCCAAGACAACTGATTGACTAACTAGTGCTTGATCACTTCAAACTCGTTATATATATGCTTCAGACGTAAACATGAACAAAAATTTTATATTATAATTTTAAAAGTATGATCACTTATTCTATCTATAATAACATATATTACTCATGTCGAAACTCAAATATAATTTATATCATTATATTATGTTTTTATGTTTACGTAAATGTTGTGCTCATAAGATATTTACTAATTTTGTATATTGGTAGCATAATTAAAAAAGTATACATATTTATGTAATTAAAATAAATAAATGTTATAGAAAATCTATATGAGATGTAAGAAGATGTAAGGATTATGGTAAGGATGTAAGGAACTGTAAAGAGATGTAAGAAACTGTAAGGAGATGTAAACTCTGAACTAAATCCTCAAAAACGTGAAATAGAACAGGGCCTATATCTCTTGAATTTATAAGCCCTAGATCATGATATAGTTGCAGCACAAAACCATGGCAAAGTTTGCCCATTTATTATGTTTTACTATAAAATACAAAAAAATTGACTTAAAATTACAGAATATGCACATTTTCATTTACAATAATCGAGTTTTTAGGATTAATAAACTTTAAGTTGAGCATGAGGGTGTGGAACTTTTACATTTGATCCCCCAAAAACAAAAAGGAGGACATTTGGAATACGTCCACACTATTTTGTTTAAAAGAAAGCATCATAAAAGGAGTGAGTGTTTTAAAAAGATAAAAGATCATTAGTCATGACAGTCATGATAAAAGGTGTGAACTAGAAGGGAGAAGAAGAATGCAAGGGAGTACATAGAAAGCTTCCATAATGTATGAAAAAAATACATAGAAGACAAACTAAAGGTAATTGGGAGGTACTGTTAGTGCACAGTACTCCTACTATGATTCTATCCTTAGCTTTTTGATCGACAAGAAGGTTCAACAACCACCCTCCTAAAATGTAGTCAAAGTAGACATGTTGTAAAATTTAGTAGCTTTCCATGACTTTCATTTCAGATTTCTTAGATTCCCCTACAGCTCATCATTAATTACTCTGTCCTAAAATTGTGGCTAATTGTGCATGCTTTCAAATTAGCCAACTTATGCAAGTTTTGAACCTTTTTTTTGATCATTATTTACTCTTGCCTTTATAATATTTACTTATTATTATTTACTCTTTCCTTTATAATATTTACTTATGCATTCGATTCGTTATTATGATCTCTACTTTCAATTTTTCTTACCTTTCTCGTTTTGACCGAGACATCGAAAGGAAGTTCCCTAAAAACCATTTTAAAATTATATCTTAATTACGGGAAGAAGTTCCTATAAAACCCAACTCAACCCATGTTAGAGACTATTAGTTATGATAAGTCCATACTGTCGAGTCACCTGTTATGACCTCTCGTCTCTGCCTGTGTTTTCTCTCTCACCTTTCTCTTTAGAATTCGAAAGGTCGCTCTCTAGAAACCACTTTAAAATTACATCTTAATTATAGGAAGAAGTTCCTATAAATCCCTGCTCAACCCATGTCGGAGAATATTAGCTACAAATCCACATTTCCGAGTCACCTATTTTGTTAGTTTCTCCAAGAAAAAGGAACCTAATTGATGAGTTTTTTTCCAAAAGGACAGAAATGACTGGTTCTTTCCAAATCCAAAGGAATCATCTTTCCTTGTTTAATTTCTTTCGGATTCCAGCTTTCTGATGGGGGGTTGAAAATTGGCACCAGAAACCAAAGCAATCCTAGGCTAATATACATTTATCAGTACTTTTTTTTTTAAGGTGGTTTTTTTTTTATAAAAAAAAAAAGCGATGTTAGGGCCTGGGTGACTTTTTTGAGCAAAACCTCCAAAAAAGGCCCCACAACTGCGCCTCAGTCCACCGGCAAGGCGTGCCTTGAACTTGATGTTCATGTCGTCTTCTCTGTCCTTCATGCATATCTTCTCTTGAGTTGATTTAGGAGGCGGCCTACATACATGTGAACATCCACATCGCTTTTAGAATTGCAATTGTGGCTACACTTTAATAAGAAGAGGTGGGCCAATCTGAAGTTGGTTCATACATTATACACGATACACGATTACACGCACTATGTATGTGGACCACTTTTAGGATAACAAAGATAACTTCACTTGCGATTCCTTCGTGAAATTAGCAACACACACATATCCATGTGTGTATATTGCTCTTGTTAGTCTTCCCTTTATGCATTCATGTCCCAACTTTAGATACACAACATTTTAATTATGGCAGTTTCAAGCTCGTAGGACCGTTAATTCTTGGTTTTTTATGTGTTGGATTTTGCTCAGATTAAATAAACAGTAAGGTCTTTGTTGAGGTGTCCACAGATGTACAATTGAAATATAAGAATCTTGAAATATGCTGATAAATTGGAAAAAATTGTTTATTTGCATAGGTAAATAGCTCAAGGGAAATATACGCTTAAAATTTTCATAATTTGATTCCCAGGGCGTGCGATGTGACTACTTGATGGAAAATACAAGTTTTTATTTTACACATGATAGAATTTTCCCTTAAACCTTACTATATCTAGCCCATATGATATGGCTCGATAGGAATTTACACAATGACCAATAAAAGTCCCTAATATGTAGACAACATAAAGTTGAATTTTATGCAAATGGATGACTCTAAACTAGACCTGATCAACTAATCTGACCAACAAAAATGAGGGTCAGGGTCGGCTTTTTCTTTTTCTCCGGCCCACCACAACACTCAAGTTAAGGGTGCATGATTATGACGAGGGTCACCCTTGGGTAAAGGTTTTGACCATTCGACTCGCCCCACTGATCCTCGCTTTAAAAAAATTAAAATTAAAACCTTTGTTCAAAACCTTTTCGCCTTTTATTTTCTCAGCGCCTCTTAGCCTTCCTTCCATTCACCTCTCAAAATCTCAATGGCTCGTAACCTTCCAACGTTCCTTCTCTGATGTTTATAGTAGTTGTTTTAGTGAACTGGATGTTTTAATCACTAAATTATGCATTAGAGTATTTATAATTATGATATGCTTCATCAAAATATTTTATTATCGTTTGCCCTTTAGTTTTGCAAGGTTTTTAATGTATAACGTTGTAATAAAAAGGAAATTTAATAAAAAATATTATTTTCCAAATAGGAAAGAGCAGAGGGTCGGGTCTAACCTGATGACCCGAGAGTACCCGCGGTCAGGGTTAAGGGTACGCCGCATGAGGGTCAGGTAGGGTTAGGGTCGAGAAAATCTCATCTGGAGACCCTTAGGCCTTAACTTGAACCAACCCTCAATTTGATCAGGTCTACTTTAAACACATATACTGTGCAGTACATAAAATATTGTAGTTGTTAATTTGTTTTACGTACAAATGAGCTCTTAGTTCTATTGATCGGTCTTCATTATTCGCACAATATACTTCTTTCATGTAATCCTAGGGCTTGGAGGAAAATGGAAAGTATCGTGATCATAGAGCACTTTAAATTTTATTTTAGTTAATGGAATGAAACTAAATTAGAGTGCTCATTAATTGACAGTACATATTATGCATACTGACAGAAAAGACGAATATGGAGAAAAATCTTGAAGGCTCGATCTACTGTGTCATTTGTACGTAAGGTATCATCTGCATATCGAGAACATTTCTCGTAGCCAAATAAATTAGGGCACATCAGTTTTTTGGCACACACAAAGAGCTATAAAAGTTTTACTGTATATGTGACATAATCTAAACATGGCCCTGAATGGTTGAATGCATACATATACATGCATGCGCTTAAATGCAATTTGTGGATAAGTAGATAACTCCAATATATGTTCCCTCTTTTTCCATAAATATTTGACTTCCAAGGGACATACCCACGTAGCACTCCATCAATTCAAGTTGATCGAAGTCAATATGATATTATTAAATCTAAGTGAAGCTCCAATTATTCAGCAAGCTGGATGCCAGTTCGAAAGTACATGGACTCAAATTTCTTAACAATCTATCCGCATGTTGCATTTTCCATGTAAGTAAACATATCCCTTAATTAATCGTTATATAAATGGATACATATAATGGTATTAAATATTAACATATATCAGTTTAAGTGATTTGATACTTATTTTTCATCGATAAGGTTTCGAGTTTTAATATTGTAAATGAAAAAAATATATGATGGAAAAGTTTTATCTCTTGTTGGACCAACAACATCTCGATATTAATGAATGAATGATCAAATTAAGACTAAAAAAACAAAATACTCTTAAATTTTTTTAGTTAAAATTTAACCAATAGACCCACCCCCACCCCCATCACTTGAACCACTAGCCCATTATCTTTCATTTTATTAATTCATCATATAATCATAAAATTCCTAAACTATGTAATATTATTTAGCAGATGGTAAGGTTTCAGAATTACAAGATCTTGGGGCCAGAGTTTGAGCCTTTGGACTATTCCAAGGGGTACCTCTCTGATCGTACGGTCAGGATCATTGCGTCGGCGGGCCAGGCGGGTGATAATGTCCCCACTAAAGTCCTGATCCACCTCCATTCTTAATCAATTCATTCGATCAGATTAATTGAAATCATTATCATAAAATTATACCACTTAATTAATCACGATTGGCCAACTGCATCTGATTGCATTACATAATACAATACTTTGGGGTCCATGTGATTCTCCTATTGGCTGGCTGTCTACCTAGCTATATATGCCCGAATATTTGTCATTTTCTAAAATTAAAGAATTATCTATTTTATTAAGCAAGTGAGATAATTATTACATATCTGGTTTACCTACACATAATCATATTAAAAAATTTGAAGTGTTTGTTATGATTAATCCTTACTCGGCTTGTATAGAATACATAGCATAAGAACTGCCCCTGCCAAAAAAAGAAATAAAAAGAAGGGCACAAATAATGCGATGACTGATGAGAGAGGAAGTGCTATAAATGTAATAATAATAGGTCCGTAACATCAAGGTATTATAATATTATAATAGTGATTAATTAGGGCGGAAGGTTGTGGGTGTATAATAAGGCCTGCAGCAAATGCTGGGACAGTCCATGGCATTTCTCTCACAAATCTAAACCCAGATTGGCTAATCCCTCTGGGATTTGTCTGGCATGCCCTCTCATTAACCCCAAAATTAATACACCAAAGTTGGTTTTTGTGTCACCAACAAAAGCACAAAAGCAAACACGGCCTTGCATTGTGCCGATCAGGATCTGATCTGAAAATTCTCTCTCTTTCTTCTTCGCTCTTTTCCAATATACATTCCTCCTACATTTTCTCTCAGTACATATCTCTGTGGATTTTGCTGAAAGATCTAAACAAAGCCACAGCTATTACTTGGCTTTCCGTATATATAGCCACACCCAACGTATATATACACCCTCTCTTTCCCCTCTTTTTCTTCCTCCTCCTCCTCCTCCTCCTCCTCCCCTCGTCTTCATATTGAGATCAACATATTTTAGGTCACAGGTACGTGTGTAAAATCATTCAATTTTTTTTTTTCATCAAGTTGTTGTTTAAAATCCTCCTCCTCCTGTATATATCATATAAATAATCAGCGTCTTTACTGGCAGAAATATAATACTTGCAAGTATAATACTACCTATATCTGTATTTCTTCAGCAAAATCTATGTTGAATATTGCTATTGTTATTGTATCTCATATATTGAAAGTTTCAAAGATGTTATTTGAATTGATATGGAAAACACATGAATGAATAGGATATGATTTATGACAGTACGGTTGACAACCATGGAAAGTAACAGGGTATTTGTCATTAAAACAAAGGATCTGATATTTACAGTAGCCTATGAGGAAAGATCGTGTGCCATTAAAACAGCTGAAAGGGATATGTCACCCGAGCAAGCTGAAATATCTAAACTAAACGAACTAGCTTCTCACATACATTAATCTCCTATGTCTACATATGATGCCCCACTTTTTCTTTTCTTTTTTTTTTTGGGTTTTTTTGGGGGGTACCCTGTTCACTGTTTATTTGGAAGGCTAGCTGGGTATTTAATTTGTCCCCTCCCCAACATCGCAGGAAGATATTATTTCAACCCAGAAACTCATACGGTCCATTAAAATCAATATCAATATACATGCTTATATTAGCTTCCTCCTATCATACGCTGACACGCCCATATATACCATGAAGTAGAGACTTTGAAAAAAATCAAGCAAGATAGAGTGAGCTGAGCGAGCCAGACACACCCAATAAAATTGCCTTTGCTTTTCCCTCAAACTAATGCTTCTCATAATCATTTCAACCCCACCAAACCAGTTTTCTCATAAAATACAACACCCGTCTTCTTAGATCTTCACCTATATCTCAAGATTTTCTCTCTCCTACTCTCAGGTACAAGAAGAAAAAATTTGGGGGTTTTTTCTCGTTTTTGTTTTGCATCTGACATGGAGAAGGTTCTACAACCCTATGATAAAGAGTTCATGCGAATGGCCATGTTAAAGCATGAAGAAACTTTCAGAGAACAGGTAATTTTCTTTTTTTTTTTAAGTTTTTTTTTTTTTCATGGGATAAGTTATTCAAGCTAGAATTAATGTCTGCGAAGGATGGAATTGACCTGGGGAAAATTATTGTCTGAATGAAGGTGTATGAACTTCATCGGCTGTATCGGATTCAGAAGATGCTAATGAATAGTGAAGTTAAGCAGCAGGGAATCAGGCAAAAGCAAGATCAGGATCAGAGAGATTTGACAGATCAGGTGATCAGTCAGAGATTAACAGCTGTTGATAATCAACGGCTAGAAGTCCAAAGGGACACGAACGATCAGGTGGGTCTGAGAGTAGCAGATGATCATCATCAAGAACGCATTGCAGAATCCAACAACCAATCAATGATGTTGGAAGAGAGTGAGATTGAGCTGACATTGAGCCTAGGCCCGACTACGTACAACCCTAATCGACGACCTAGAACCGATAAATCCGAGTCGGGTCAAAGTGTATCGTCTTCGTCCACCGGGTCAAGTCAGACCCGGAAAACAAGCCCCAAGAACAGCACCTCAACACGAGACTTCACATGGGGGGGTAAGAGTAGTAACAGTATTACTAATAATACTTTTCCGCATAAAGGATCCGAATCAGATCCGGGTTTCTCAAACGGGCAGCAAAATAACCCTCCATGGATGTTCCAAGCGTTAAGCTTGAAGTTGAGTTAATCTGAAGATGTCACTAGCTTCAACTGATCCCGCTGATTTCATCCTTAGAGTTTTTTTTTTCTTCCCCCCCCCCCCCTCTTGTTGTTAACTAAAGCAAAAATGATTGGCTAAGTCAGAGAGAGCTGGCCTTGATGTATAAAGTTTGTTGATTTGATTTTGGCTAGCAGGGGTTATTAATCTTGGACTAGATTTAGCCCTTTTTTTTTTTTAACTTCTTATTTTTCAATCTAAGATTGTGTGAAATTCCAGTTTCCACAGGCAATGAATCTGATATTTGCCTGATTAAGATATGAGATGGGGACCTCGATTTTTTTTTTTTTTTGGGGTTAAAAAAAATCTACAAATTGGTGCAAAGATTCTATTGCCGCAAATGGTATGGGCAAACTGGACAAAAAAAGGGGCAGATATTTAATTTGTATCCTTCTTCTGTAGTTGTTGTATAATATACACATTCATGTTTTTAGGTGTGGGATGATTGAAGAGACAATTTGTAGCATTATTTCCTGATATTCTGCATTTATGCCAAGCCCCCAAATTGATAGCTTCTGTGTAGGTTGTTCTATTATATTGTTTTGTGTATTCCTCTAAAAAAAAAAAAAAATCATGTCTAAGATGGTAACATACAAAATTTGGATGTAATTCTAAAAAGAAGGGTGACTGGGTGAGGGTAGTCAAGCTACTGTTATCGAGTAGAACTCTTCTATTACATATTTTCTTCATTCACAAGACTTGAACTTAATTAATACATTAAATAAAAAAACGAGTGTCAAATCACTTGAATTAATTTGTGTTAGCATTTGAAAGATGGATTTTAGATGAAAGGAAAGCATAAATTAGCTTGGGTTTCCATTTTTTGCACCTATCAAGATTTTTAAGTAGGTCTACAATGGTATAGTAATTCGTTGCCATTAACATTATTAGTGCCCCTTTTTGCACCAAGAAAAAAATTTATATATATTCTCCTTGCAGCCTTTTTTTTTTAAAAAAAAAAACATGACAATCAATTAGTTAATGATCCACGATACTCAACAAATTAGGGTCGAATATCAACTGATATGAGAGTGGAGGAAATTAAAAAAATCAAAACAGAAACTACAATATTTATGTCAATATCTCTTAAAGAAAAATGATTGCATGTACGTGTTAGCTACGATGCTTGTGGTGCATGAAATCTGAATGATATTCGTTCATTAATTGTTCCTCTAAAAAGAAGATCATTAGTCAATCAAATGTGAGTATTAGGCAATCAAATGTGAAAAACCTATCCAAAAACTTAATTTTAATTATTATACCATGAACATATTAACAAAGGACAATAGAATAATTGAATACAACCTCAGTTTTCTAATGGGAGTTTTTTTTGGTAAGGACTTTAAAGGCTTCCGGGAACTATTTGATCTATGCAAAGAGCTAAAGTTCATACTTTAAAAATATATAGCTAATTTTTAGGATGAATGATATATAACTAATTTCAAGGAGTTGGTTTTATCGTTTCTTAGCAGTGTCTTATGTGTTTTATAGGTTCAACACTTAGGTAACCGTTAGCAGGCGTGCATCAATTTTGTAGCACAACCATAAAGAGACGAACTCGAGCTAAGCAAATCGAGCACCTAAACACAAGCAGACCCATTCCTAAACAAAACACAGAAATACATTGTCAAAAAACTATAAATGCTACAAGATTAATTGGTGGTCTCCTGCTAACTGTTACTAGATTAAACCTTGATGTATTTAGATACCTGGCCTGTTAATTTACACCCTTCTTATCTTTGACGACTAATTATAAATTTTTAAAAAAAACTTATTTTTCATATATATTACTCCTATATAATCAATACTTAAACTAGGACACTAAATTAAGTGTAAATATTGCACCAATTCGGACATATTAATATATAATCAGAAATCGTCCCAACTTGTTAGCCCACCACATAGGGCCGGTGAGATAAACGCGACAAAATTATTTATTAAAAAGCAATACATTGTATTTCGAACATATGGACAGCCTAACACAATCCTCATGATTAAAAATTCCAATCAAAAAAAGAAAAAAAATCTCTAATAAAGAAATAAAAAGTATACATGTTTTTATAATTTATATACATGTATGGATGATAACGTTAAAAAGTTTGAATTTTCTGGGCAAGAAGAGAGTACAGTTGGATGATAGAACAAGAGTTTGATAAAGTTGTGTGTTTGTGTGTCTGCCATCAGAGGTACAAGAGATTCCCACCCTTCACATTTATTTTATTTATTGTTATTTTCTGATATGTGTAGTGACATACATGAATATCAATGAATGAATCATGCCATGCTTGGTCTGCTCAAGAATATTTTTTTTTTAATTTTCAATTTTTTTTGCTTTTTCCCCCTCCTATATTAAATGGCAAAATTTTAAAATATCTAACTTTAGTTTTGAAGAAGGCGTCATTATTTGGAAGTACTCCTCACCTTTGTTTTTTAAACTTTTGTGCTTTGTGGCGTTTGGGCTGCATTATTATTGTTATTATAAGCGAATCGCCTACTTTAGTTAGGTTATCTCTTTGATCTGCTTAAGTTTAAGTGTGCCTTTTGCTGAAAAGCCCCTTTTTTCACTCTAGAAAGAATCTCAATCAACTTATATCAAATCATACGCTTAGAAGTGTATACTTTCACTTATTATGTATATATATTTTTTTAGTGTGTGTTTATTATATAGATAATTTTTAATATATGATGCTAACATGACTTATAGAAGTTTGTACTCCTAAAAATATGATATAGACTTTAACAATCATAAAATAAAACCCGACCAGTTAGAAAATTTTCTTATCCACTCTGCCACATCATTTCTCGATCATATCATAATCTGAATCTCACATTCCAACCACACAATTATACCATCACCACATCCCCACCCCCAAAACAAAACCATACAAAAGGAAAAAGGTTCTGTTGGTTGGGTTATTGTGGACAAAAGATAAGTGGCGAATGGTCAATAGAAAATTACTACAGCCAGTGAATTCATCAGTAAAAAAAGTAAGTCGCTAATAGGCATCAACTAGAACATCTAGTAAATGTAAATCTTTTAGAAGTTTTACTGCTTATTGTAATAAATGTTGACTTCTTTCACCATTTAGTTTTCACCATCTAAAAAGAGATCATTATTTCTATAAAACAAAAAAGGAAAAAAAAAAAAAGGAAGCAAAAGAATATTTTTTTTTCATACAGTAAAACTGCCCTTTTTACAGGACAGTGCACAAAACCAACGGAATTGATTCCCATCTAGAAAGCTTCAACGCTGCTTACCATAAATCACTGCTGTGCAACACCACTGATTGTTCGCCGGAGAGAAGTCATATGGCAATACTAACATCTAAATGTAAAATATATCATAATCATTAGGGTGAATTTCCAAATAGCATACAATATTTATACCACAAGAATAAGTTCCACAAGCGATAACCAAGTTCAAAGAAAACTGAAGTTTACTCAGGACTGAAGACAACAATCGAATATGCTCAAACTGTACATTGCCAAAAAGTCCTAATTTGGAGAGCGAGGGGCAAAGACAAACCAGCTTAGGAAAGGCTTTCAAGAGATGGAATGGCGTCGAGCTTTAGGGGCCTTCTTGCGGCCCTTAGAACTGGGTGAGATCCCCTCACCTAGCAAAAACAGCCGGGTCAGTTTCTTAACCGAGCTTATCAGTGATTTTCGAGGCAGTGGAGGTTTCTGATCAGCAGTAGACGACGCACTGCTAGCTGCAGGGCTGCCAATAGTAGAGTTGGGATCAACCGCAGGCCTTTCAACTTCCCTTAACTTCATTTTCAGTTTGAGCAGCTCAATTTTAAGGTCCTCATTTTCCCTCCTAAGCTTCAGGAGCTCTCCTGAGGCGGGTGCCTCAGTGGAGTACAGATTATTCACTGCTTTGCTCCTGGGAATGATGGCATTTGCAGGGGAGGTCCCACTGTCATTCATAGCCTCTTGGAGGCGTTGCTGCTCGTAGTAGAGGACTTGCACCACCGTCTGCACTGGAAGACGGTCATTTTGAGCTGCATGGGCGCATGCCTCTCGGGATAGCTTTTGGCAGTCCATTAAGCTGCACACTTTCTTCCTCTCCATCTCGCTTAGAGTTGGATGAGCCTGCAGAGTTTTGCCACCATAAACTTTTATGCTTCTTAGTTCATGCAACTTAGACCTAACTTTGTATTGGCAGTTATTTTTCAAAGATAATAAAGGAAGCATTTAGCCCATTCAAATACATAGCTCCCAAATCCAGAGCTAGATAAAATCAGTGCATAAATGGTTTATGGAAGCACCTCAAGATCTTATCTAAACAGACTACTCGAATTTACCAAACCAAATAAAATTGGGGTTGAGTAAAACTAGAGTTCGAGTTATGAATATTTTGCGTGTTGTTCCAACTTGATTTTGACCTAGATTTAGTCTTGTCCAATTTGTACAACAACTTCCAACTTTCAATGCGGGTCCCACTTTTGTGCAACCTAGGAAGTTCCAGATATAGGCACTTTTACCCTTGCAAGTAAAAAGACTGATTTAAAGAGACCAGTTAAAAAATTTTCATTGAATAATCTGTTGCTTTTGTCCAATTTGTCCAACACAAAAATCTAATTGGTCTGCAATGAGGAAACTTTGGCCAAATTGTGAGTATTATGAGTAGCTTGACTCAAAAATTAAACTCGAGACTGAGTTCTGTCACCCCAATTATATGGATCTGATATCTCTCTGTTTGAATTAGATGTCTGTCGTGCATAGGCCTGACAAGGGTATGGTAACAAGAACCAACCTACCATAGTTGTTCCAAAGTGATGTATGGCTGATAGGAGTTGATAGGAAAGTGCGCGGTTTGATTTGGTTTGATTTTGAGTAGGAACCAAACCAAACAATAATAAAACAGTTTAAAAAAATTTTAAACAGGACAAAGCGTCAAAGCCATAATAAAAACTTTAAAAAAAAATCTGGTTTACGATTTATGTTTTGAACATTAAGTAATACTTACAAAATTATGTTTTTATAGTATATTACCAATTAAAAGACATAATGTAGTGATTTTTACATTTTATAGCGAAAATACTAATATATCTCCAGCTTATAGTCTACAGCTTGAGTCCGGCCTTAAAAATTTTAGAAACCAAACCAAACTTTTTTTATAATATAGAAAAAACCAAACCATAAAATTATGACTTGCTGTGATTTGATTTACGGTTTGAACTTTGAACCAATATTATGAACACCTCTACTGCTTGACGATGAAGGAAGGAGCTCTATCTCATGGGCACCCATTTGAATACACAAAACCAATGCTCTTCAAAGGCCTCATAACTAAGCCTCGGTCACTGAACTGAAGTTTGATTCTTAACTCTGAGGTTTGATGCTTGACTCCCTATAAGGTTTTCTATTCTCAGTTTGTGTTCCTAATTCCACTATCCCAGTGGTTGGGTTCCTGGGTTAGAAACTGGCCATTCAACATCTACGGCGATGAATCCTAGGGCAGAAATCCTTTATCAAATGAAAATTTGAGGATGTGACGGTAAGGAAACAAGCAATGAACTGCATGCTTTTTTTTGGGGGGGAGGGGGGGGGTTGGCTGCAGACAATGAACTTCATTGTGATGCACAGTGAATCCTCCTATGTCTGGTGATAGACCAGATACAAATATGAACCATTCCCAAAATTAAACAAGCTTCTATCTAGACCTCATCAGTGGGCCAAGCATCAGTCTGACTTGAAGCTTCCGACCCTCAAAAGTTGAAGGTTGGGATAGGGCTTTTTTGGCTTTGACCCAAACCAATCCTCAAAGATAGGGACCCAAACTTGGTATCATTCGGTTAGGGTCGGGGTCTTAACCTGCTAACCTGACCCTCAAACCCATCTTCTTTTGAAAAGCAACTTCTCAAATTTTCGGCTGATTAACATATTAACAAGTAGCCCAAAAGTATGAAACTTAATTTTTTCTAATAAAGCCATACCCACTGATCCACTCCCCCTCACCCTCTTCACCTAGGTCCCTGGCTCTCAATCTTGAAGTCTCAGATAACCCAACAAAAACATAATGGCTATAAGTTGGCGAATATACTTTGTCCTTTGGCTTATGTAATTTAAGCTTCTATTGTTATTTGACCCCTATTTGACGATGATGTTGGCTTTTGATCATTGGACTTTCCAATAAGGATGGTACTTTATGGAAGAATAATATCACGTTATGTACATTGCACAGGGGAGATTGGGGGTCGAGTGTCTCAATGATCCGATGGTACGCACAAGGAAGGGTTGATGGTCAAGAGCGTTCCAACCCACATGAGGGTTAGTTGAGGATAGCGTCAAAAAGACGCTACCTTGGTGACCCTCATAACCAAACCCTAACCCACACAGACTGCCACTCTAATCAGGTATACTTCTATTTGCTTGTATATCAGGTAGGATCTCATATTAGAGGCTCTTTGAACGATATAAGTATATAACAAGGACAATAATAATGACATTGTCTATTCCAATGTATGTGAGAGGAACAGAATATACCTTGAGAAAGATATCGACGGCTCTATACATCCCATCCTCTGTGACCCTTGATTGTTCAGGGACAAGCTCAGCTATACCAACAAACTTGGAAACAGTGAGGTTACGATCAGAGGCTACCTCGGCAAGGTAATTCTCCATCAGCTTCCCTACCCTCTCCAAGTCAATTGATGGAGGTGAAAAATGCTCGCCTCCTGCAATGCTCCGCAGACGACTGCCCTCCACTTCAGACTCAAGGTAGTTCACCATGATTCTCTTCACCGTATCTACATCGAACAAAGTGTCCCCAGTAAAAGCATAGGAAGGTATCAAAAGGTCATCTAGGACAGCCTGACCAAGTTGTAAGGCCATCCTCTTCTCCAAATCAAGCCGACAAGCAACTGTTGTTTCAAGATATATTGAAGAGCGAAGTAGCATTGAGAGAAAGCTGACTGATAAAACATTTCTTCCCCTTGGCAGAAGGCTCACTATGGTCTCTACGACAACTCTCTTTTCATGCTCTTGCTTTGGCTCAATTTTCTTTCTCCCCTTACCAAACGCTTCCTGCTCCACAGATCATGTATTTGGGTAAATTTAAGTGAAATGGTGGAACAAAGATGTCAAGTACAAATTATCAGATACCAAGCTCTTGTTTGGTCTATAATTGCACCTTGTACACACAAAACGACTTTATTAGTCTTGGGAGAATTAATGCAAAGATTTCGTTGTCTTTATAAACAAGCTAAACAGGTATATGCAAAAAGGTATAAGAAAACTAAGAAAAAGCCTGAAGTAATCTGGGACAGCATCTCACCAAACCTCGAAGAGACTTTTGAGCATACAGCATAAGGATAGGGCCAAGAGCATATTGACTAAATCCTCTAGCAGTCATTGCTATCAGAACCCTTTGGAACATATCAATTCTAAGCATAGTCAAATCTTCCGCCCACCAGTCAACAATTGGTTTCTGCTGAGGAACTAATGAGTTCCCATCTTCAATTCCACCCTCCATCCTATTTATCCCTGAAGATTGGCTATCTTTGCAGGCAAGATAAGCAATAGCATCAATGCAACGGCTCACCAACTTAACTTGCTCAGCCATGGGAAGGAGACTTTCAGATGCAAGCAGAACTGTAACACAGCTCGAGAGGCTCTTAAGTGCTACCTCATTTATGTAAGATTCTGTCCGTGTCACAAGGTTCCCAACTGCAAAATCCTCCGTCATCTCAAGAAATTCGGCAACACAGCGAACCACAGCAATGTTCTCTGTGCTTATCTCAAAGTTTATCCCATAGCAGAACTTTGCTGCCAATTCAAAACCATCCGAGCCCCCGGGAATATCAGAGATTTCGATAGCATCATTAGATTCTGAAACCAATTTCTTTATGTATCCACTTTTTGACACCAATGGGAACTGCAGTTGGCATAAAATAAAAAAGGTGAGAAAAAAAGCTCAGCTTATGTCAGAGCGATATTTCCTTTTGATAACCATAGTGCAAATAACGAACATAGCACCATGTCTGTTGACTCAAAAATATTGACGCCAATCATGTCAAGCACTTTTCACATTAATTTCCTATCATTAAGGTACTCCAGAGCTATTAGCAACAGTGAACGTTAGTTACCTTGTGTAAGGAAAAGGAAGCATCACCAATTTGCACAGTGATATCACTAGGAATCTCCTGCGAGGAAATCCTGCAAGAAAAGCACACATCACTGCATCAGTAATCTCCCTTGATTGACAATTACAATGCTCACAGTAATCAACAATCTCTGAAGTTTTGAGAAACAAACATTTTTAATCAAAACAAAGGTTCTGGAACACATCCACTATGGAGACATTTCCATAAACATGTAGAAGGAGATAAGAAGTAAACCATTCACTGGTTCTCTTCATGGCAGAGGAGAGCAGCTCTTTCTTAGAAGCCATGTCAAAATTCCAAGTGCAGCTCTCTTCTGATCAAGTCCCACCATGAAAGACATAGGGCAACATTCTATCATCAGGCCTCCATCAAACAGTGTGTAATAATAGGGCCATAATAGCACTATACAAGAGAAAGGATGCAGCTTCACCAAGAAAAAAGTTTGTGGTGAAAAGCGTCACTAATCAATCAAATCTTGCAGGCTTCCTGTTTTTAGAGTCTTAAGTATAAATACCCTCCCTTCTACGCTTTTCCCATGCGAAATCCAGCACTAAACAATTCTATAGATATCAGAAGCTCAAACTCCTGCGCCGAAATTTCATTAAAAAGGTCGAGGAGGAAAGGCGGGGAAATTGAAAGGAAAGAAAAAAGGGGGCTGGGGAGGGAATGAGGGGAAGGGAAGATATGTCAAATCAAGGATACATCCAAAACCCCTCATAAATGTGTGGTGGTGAGCTCAGGAAGATAACAAAAAAGGATCAGGTACATGTTTTGCTTCTCTAATTGCATTTTTTATACAGATGGATTTTCCAAGTGGCAAACCTCCCCACCTAAAAGAGCACCCACACACAGTCATCTATGTTAAATTTCACTGTCAGGAATAGAAGAAAGAATGCAGCACGGATCCTTGCAGAGTTGCATCACAGTGGGGATAAGGTTATAGTTACAAGATTTTAACTCACATGAAAAATGGTCAAGGCAATATAGAATTTACTTCTCCATCAAATACATAGTTACGCAAGTAGACTGTAGTACCCAACTCTTTACAATGTTCTGCTTAAATGAGTGAACTAACTGGTAGACTGCCTCACTTCAGCCCGGACAGCCAAATTGAAGGGATCGAGTTAGGTTGTTGCTTTCATAAATCATAGGTAATAATGATGTCAATTTGATCATTAAGCCCCACAGAACTTGACTTAAATGACTAGTTTGGCCCATAGCACAGCTTAACTAGCAGAGGGATGCCTGGTGCTCATTGTTTTCTTTTCCATGTTTTTTTTCTTTTAAAAAATTGAAAACCTTTTGACAAGGCCTAGTGACTCCAGATTGAACCAATTTGGCCAACTCAGCACAAGCCACTACCTGTTTCACATCACAAACCAAGGTGAGCCTGGCTAAATCCCAATCAACACACCGGCCCCCATTATATATCACAATGCCCTTAATCCCATATCGTGCTGTAAACATAGCAGGAGCAGTATCCTGTGAAACAATAACTGAATCCTAGTATTTTTTGAAGTACAGGCCGATGTTCCTGAGTATGTCATCAAATGCAAGTTTACAATTAGCCCTTCACCTTGACAATTAGTCCTTCACCTACAAGTCAAGGTTAGGCTAAGGATCAATATGATGACTCATGATGCAAGTGAAATTCAACTTTGTAGCCCAGACAAAGATATTGATATTTGCACTTGGACAAACTCACTAGTCAACTCCTTTTATTTCGCTAATTCATCTATGTGATTTTTGAGGTGTGATGTGGTTTTCATTCCGTCCAACAAACAAAAAAGAATTTCATGGCTAACTGATCTGCATTTGCCTCCCATTGGTGTCCACTAGGCTGCCTCCTCCTCTTCATGTCACGCTCTGATTTCTCCTGAGATTTAACCATGCTATTACATCTATATGCAAGTGAAAATACCAAGCCCCAAGGGGAGAGGGAGTGGAAAAAAAATGCATCATGAAAAGGTCAGTAATCGTATTGAATGTTGAACAACTCCATCATGCCAAGACGACACCAAGTCTCCAACTCAGTTTTTTCTAGAACCAATTACTGCAGGACAGGGCAACCTTTTCCCTTAAAACTTACCTCCTCGCTCTTAATCTTCTTCCTTTTTCTTTCATAAATTTCAGGGGGCACATAATTGAGAGACCCTCATTAAACTATTACCCCCAAAGGCTATGGATCAGACTATAAAAAGAGCAGATGGTGTTATCTGGTAATCTGGTTGAAAAAGAAGGCCAATGTTCTGACAACATGACAACACATTATAGGGTTTCTTTTGACCAAAGCCAAATGGAATGAGACCCAGAAAGAGTTTGAAAAATGAGATCACTGCTAACTGCTAAGCTGACATATCTGTGGAGCATAATGAACCGAACTCATCAGTTTCATAACTTAGAGCAATAACCAACCATTCAAAATTAATAATCCAACATATCAAGGTTTGAGGAAATTAGAGGAAATGGTTATGGTAAGCATACAGAAGTAGAACATGGCACAAACCCCTTAAATCGTGACATATCACAATCTATCTATTTAGATGCTACTATTAACGCTTCAATACAAGTCATTGATCCTGCAGATGGCAAAGTAACAGCTACATTTATAACTGGAAGGGAAGAGGAATAGTTGGGCGGGCGAACACAGTAGACGAAAATGATGCTCATAAGAACCTCCAATGGAGCTAATCAGATCAGGAAGCAAAATGGGGTCCTTCAGGGTACTGACAGTTCATTGTAGGGGATAGTCCATACTGGACTGGGTCCAATACATCAATCTGTTTTTCAAGCATCATTTTCATTCCTTGGTGGAATTCATGGTGGGAACTGGAAAGCAAAAGCAACACTGGCTAGTAGATAAGCCAGCGAATTAAGAGATAAAGGCTCCTCTTACAAAGTGCTCTCACATTTATAACAGCCAGCAGCTCCAATCTCCATACATGTAGTGAAAAGCAATTTATCACAGACTTTGGCCACGAAGTGTCTACCTTTTCATTCCTAACTGATGTTACCAAACTCGCTGTTTTACCCTAACTCATCATGCTCAAGGAAAAGCATGGGCAATCAGTCTTTGGATGACTTAGATTAGGTAAAAACCACCAAAATTCCTTGAAATAGCCAAGTACAGAACTTAGAAATTAGAATATATTAATATTAGACACCTGCACCTGTGCTCAAGTAACGCAAGGCCCGACTATAATTCGGAAATAGAAATAACTTATTACTTTTCTAGTTTAGCAGAGGTACAACCAATACTTGGCCAATGACACCATGTTGCTGCATAAGGTCACCAAAAAGAAGAAGGATACTTTGATGCAAAATGCATCCATCAAAATATCGTGTCATGTCAAAGAAAAAAAGGCCATGGCATAATATTTGAGTGAATTTGTTAGATCATTTCACACAAGAAACTGAAGGATCAACTTGTATGCCTAACTTTTTTACTTTCCCCTTTATTCTGGTCGTCAGTTTAGAAACATCACCACCACACAATGATGAATCTCACCAATCAGGGTCTAGGAAGATCTGCATGTAGGCAATCGTAGCTAGATAAGCAAAGATATTGTTCCAAGTGAAAAAAATTTAGTCTAGTTGTCAATTACATGAATAATGGAGCATTGTGGTGGCAGACTAATAAAATAACAAAAAGGGGGGGGGGGGGAGGAATTTTTGAATAGAGTATTAAACAAGCACTGAGAGGTGGTTGAATTAACAAGAAGATAGCTTGGTAACAGGCCATGTCATGAGTTAAGGCCGGGGGGAGGCGAGGGTCATGGTTGCCTGTAAGTTCAGTACAGTAATTTAGAATGTCCTCACTTGAGGACTCTACCATTCTCACTGGGGACCTGGCAATTTTTAATCAGGAATTATCAGAAAACTCCAAGGGAGAGACTGCAACTAGTGCTCTTAAATTTTAGTGCAGAGTCATTTTTTCTGTTAAGTATCACCTCAATTATGGACGCCTTCTTGTCACTTCAACCCATAGGCATCACCTAAGATTCCCAGCAACATGGTACAAAATTATGCCAATTAGCTCATCCCTACATTCAGTAATTAGTAGGGTAGGCTATTATCCCTCTACAAAATATGTACTACTTGAAATAACAAGCTGTCCTACGCCTTGTCACATGTATAACAGAACCCAGAACCCAAATAGCAATGCAACTTGACAAAACAAATAATTCAATAGGATCAGGAAACTGGAATCCTTTTCACATGGCTAGCCTAGTCATGCATTAATGCCATCAAAATGAAAATATCATTTAACAAAAACAATAGTTGCCTCTTTAAACTCCTGCAAGAGCATGGTTCTGTACATCTCACACTCTCCAGGCCCCATCTGGGTGAGGCCTTATTTCTTCTTGTTGCTGTGATGATATGCTTTTACATCCCATTATGTGAAGTATAGGAATGACATTGAGCTTTTGTTTTCCACTTTGGTTTACAAAAGGGGGGAAAATATACTGAAATTGCAACATGTGTGCACAAGTCATGAACAAGTCCACGGTGCCACTGCTTACATCATGGCATAAACAAGTCATGTGAGCTATACAACTAAGGACTACGAGATAAAACATAAGGAAAAACTAATTTCGTCTGTCATTGTTATGAAAAAGTTATATCATTGATTTGAACATCCACTTTCTACTAACTCACAATGTCTCCATGATAACTGATGCAGGATTGTACAAGATTGGCAAGTGTCAACCCCAGCAATCAATTCCAACTGTGTGATTTAAGTCTATGTCAAATAACACCCACGTCAAAACAGGAAGTTAATGTTTGCCAATATCTTCATTCAAGTTAAAGTGTTCAAAACAGGAAGTTAATGTTTGCCAATAGCTCCAGCACAACACTCTTTCTTAAAAAAATAAATAAATAAAAAACAAGAAGAAGATTAGCCTTCTACCTTTCATATCTCATGAGGAAATAAATGAATTTCCATGCCCAAAAAAAAAACAAAAAAGAATGGTCATGATAAAAGATTCTTTTCTTCAGGCCAGAGAGGGCTACAAGAAGCTAGAAGGAAGATAACAAATGAAAACAAAGCATATCCACACATCTTTCTCAAATTGTGAACAGAACATCAACAAGGTCCTACAAAGTTAAAAAGAATTCCCCACATATATACAAGAACTGGAGCCTTATATCAATTGAAATTATCTATCAATTCCACAATGAGCATGAAACGTTTCGATTATTCTTACTCTCGCGATTCTTCAGCTTGAAAATAAAGCAAAATAACATGTAGTACCTTTAACTGCTAGCATGAAATATTAGGGTACAGAGTGGCTAAATTCAAGTACAACAATTGCACTTCATCATGAACTAACCCAATTTCAAGCCAATGAAACTAAATTTAGCCATATTTATAGGATTTACGTGAAAAAAAAGCAAGAGAGACATCTTACAACATCTTACAAAGCACCTCACTTGCAATCTAAATTGCCCATCAAATTCGAAAACTCTGGAAAACTAACACAAATTAACAATAATTCTCAAATGCCCATAAAACTTTATCATATAAATTGCAATACTTGACAGAATATCATACCGTCTAACAAAGGGTTAACCAGGCAAAACCCAAAATCGTGGGTTCGGAGGGCAAAGAAGATGATCACGCATTTTATCCCATGGGAAGCCGGAACTGTGAACGATCATCTTCCGAACTGCAGGCCTGAAGAGTGAAGATTGGGAATGCAAGTCTAGTATCTGTGAATGAAGTTCAACCCAAGCGCGCCATAAATTAATGGAGGATTCTTCAAGCTATCTGGGGTGGTCTGTAATGTGGCTAAGATGTTAATGAATAACCATTAGAAAACGTCCTCCTATCAAACCAGTTTCACAACCCCCGGAGAGCTGGGAAAGGCTGACGCAATACAATTATCGATTCCAAAATCAATTCGAAGTTAAAGTGAATTTGGATATAAATTTTTGACACGTTTAACTCGTTTAATTAAATGGGTTAGGTTTATGTCGAAATTCTCGACACGAAAAAGTACCTATTTAATCCGTTTAATTAAATGAGTTAAATAAGTCAACTTATTTTTTTCATTTGTTATTTATCCATTTACTGTTTATTAGATAATTAAGAATATAAAATTTTTAAAAATTATGAATTATGACGACTTGGAGGAATTTTAAAGAGTAATTATTTAATGTGATATGTAAACTTAATTTTTAACAGTGTAATTACGTATTGGTTGAAAATGTTAAATGCATAAATAGTTAATTAAGCGACTGAACTTGAGATGTTTATCTTAAATGGGTTAAGCGAGTCAATCCGTTTAAAAATTAAATGGGTAATGGTCAAGATTTTTCAACCCGTTTAATAAACGGGTTAGGTTCAGGTCGAGGAATGCTCAACCCGTTTAAGTTTGACACGAACACGAACCCGACCCGACATGACCTATTATCTAGCTTTACCCCCTCCTTTCTCCCCCCAAAAGGTGGGTCCTATTCGGCAAAGTATAGAGTCATCTTTCAGTATTTACAACAATAACTTTCAGTGTAGATTTCGTGTTAGTGGAATGTGGAAAGATGCATATGTAGGTAATCTCTCCACTGTAAATACATGTGTAAGTAGAAAAAGATTTTTCAATAGATCCACAAAGAATTTTTAGTAAACCTTTGCTGAGGTGAAAACTGTTGAAACACATGAGATAATAGACGATGGTGAGATGAACATTTTTGAGGCACATTGGAAAACGGAAACATTATATAACAATAGGGAAACTCAGTCAATAAGAACAATTACATACTCTTCGATATTTGGCCTACAAAAAAATCTCAAACATAGTAATTTATAATGGACTAATATTAGGAACTAGTTTGTGCACATATTCATGCATGGGTGTTGAAATTGTGATATGTATTAATTGATTGAACAGACAAACTATAGAATACAAAACATGTGATATCAACCAATACAAAACCAAAATGTAACTAACTAATTTAACACTTCAAATGATACGGATTTATGTTGAACTCTGCCTTAAATTAAGGCCAAGTAGATTTATATGGACTCGGATTGATATGATCCAAATTAAACTTGATCCAATTGATATGAATTATATCATAGAGAGTAACAAGACAGTAAAGACCCAGTGGGGCACTGCATAAACGCATCATGATAGTGTGCAATAGGATTAGTTCCAAGTTTCGACAACATTGATTCAAAAATCAAAGATATACATTGCATTGCTTGCTACATAGAATTTTTGTCGTTAGTTTTACGTGTTCTAAGTTATGACCATCCAAACTTCTACTTTTGTTTGCTATGATTATAACTGGATAAGCTGGTTGTAACAACATTAGTTTGAATCTTCAATAATTCCTCAATTGTGTATTTTGTTATGGTTTAGCAATCAATATGAGTATTTTTTTTAACAAGGGTAGATAAAATCATAAGGATGTTAAGCGTCTCTTCTCACAAGAGTGCGCTCAACTACATCATCTGCCAAAATAGTCCTAAAAGATAGAAAAAAATAAGTATCTGAAGAGAAGGACATCGTAACTGAGTGCTCAAATTTGGAAAGCTAGTCAACTGCCATATTTGCTTCCCTGAAAATGTGGATGAGTAAATTGATACCTTGAGTCTGCCATATATATATGTCTTTGATAATATTCGATATTTGCAAAGGAATTTGAATCTTTTCTTTTGGAGCTTGAATCACTATCTTATTATCACATTCAATAGTTATCTTCTTGAACCCTCCCTGAATTGCTAGTCATAGACTGTTTCGCAATGCTCTTGCTTCTGTAACTAAAATAGATGTATCACTGTAATAGTTTGCTCATGCCTTAATAAGTTTGCCCGTCCAATCCCGGATAATAAGGCCTCATACTATTGATGAGGGATCCATCAAAATTGAGTTTGACGAATCCTGGTGATGGGAGATGCCACCTCACTATATGAATTTAGGTAGTAGGGGAAGAAGCAGGTCCCTTAAAAAAATGATCAACCGACATACAAGTTCGGATTCTCTATTCTGCATTTGCTTTTTTTCCTCGAACTAGGCATGCAACAGGATTGAAAATTTTATTATTGAAAACTGTTGCATTCTTAGATTTTCAAATACTTCACAAAGATAAATGACAATAAATGTTCCAAATTTGAATTGTGGGAGGAATGTATATTGTTTATATAATGCGAAAAATCATGGCATCCTGTAGGAGAAAAGACAGATGGAAGCCAACGATGCTTTGCTGTTAGATCCCAAACTTTTTTGATTATTTGGCAATCTTTGAACATATGTTCTATATACTATATATCACCTAGACAGAGGGGGCAAATTGGGTTGATATTAAGCCATTTTTTAAGAAGAGTGCCTCTTCCAGGTAAGGATTTATGACAAAACTACCAAAGAAATACTTTGATTTTAGGCAAGGTATTAATATTCCAAATCCATTTGTATGACCATGATGATAAGTTATGTGCTTGGATGTCTTGAGTTGCCCATGTAGCTGATTTTGTTGTGAAATTACTTGAGCTACCCATGCAAAAAATCAACATGAGTATGGATTGTTGACCTTATAACTTCTTCGGTGTGAGTATATGATCATTTGTAACAACCTAATGAGTATTAGATACTAGTTTAATATAATATTGGAGTCAACTTGATATTTTGTTACTACTTTAGTTATAAGCTACAACCTAGAATAACTAGGTAATTCATATGAATCACATCAACGATTTTTTTTTATCACTGTCTTAGAACTGCTCCCCTACAAAACTTTGAATTGCCTAAAATACATTTTTCTTCAACACAAATACAAGTTTTTTAACGTTAATATTGCCTATACTCTATTGTAGATGCTGATTAGATGACAGAATTACAATTGCACTATAACGTATATAAAAGATGCTAATGTAACTTCTTCAGTTCTCCCCCTTCCCCATGAAAAAACTAATGTCCCCACCCACAAAAGAAAGTTGTTTTACAAGTCCCCTTTTTTCCCCATACTTTGGACTTTACTGTTTGTATTCCAAATATTAATGTCCCTTTTTATATATATTATTTTGCTCCTCTTAATGTATATGTTTATATATGTTTCTTACTCTAAAGTTATTTATGTCGATTTTATATTTTGGATGCATATTTCATATTTTTATATGTATTCACATGCAAATTAAAATTTTAAATTATAAAAACGAATTATGAGTTTTGATTTTATTATTTAGAAATTTGGCTTTCATGCATTTTTAAGCTCCCACTCATTTTTCAGGTTTTTATTCATTGGAAGGGGGAAATTGTCAAGCCAGTTTGCCAAGCCGGTTTGCCCAACACACAATTTGTCAATTACAATGAAATGCAGTCGGGTTGGGTTAGAAATTAGATTCGAGTCGGGTCGGGCCAAAATTGGTTATGGGTTCGCGTTCGGATTGTTTGTTCAGGTTGAATGGATTCCGGTCTGAATCCGTTTGGTGAGAATTTCATATCCCTTTATCCTCAATCCTCATGATATTTGTTCATCTTGCTGGCAATTGCAGGGATTTTTGCCTCCACTTATCCGCAAGGCCCTCTCTAAAACCCTGCAAAAACCCCCAAAATGCTCGCTTCAATGGCGGCCATCTTCCATTAAAGACCCTAAACTATTAGATTGTGTAGCTGCTCCTTAATGCTGCTCATCTTCGAACCTCTCTTAACTCTGTCTGTCCTTCTCCGTCTCAACTATGGAGCTCTCCTCGCCATTCAAGCCAAGCCCCAGTTGCGACCTTTCCTTGTCATCCTCCTTCCGTTCTTTCTCTCTCCGAATTCCCTGCAATAAGAGGCGACCCATTTCCCCTAATCGCCGAATCTTTGCCGTAGCTTCGGCCGACCCTCAAGAATTGCCGGAATCAGTGCCCCAGAGGCTTCTCAAAGAATTAGCCGAACGAAGAAAAAGGGTGATTTCCCCAAAAAAGAAGGCACCCCCTAGGAAATTCATCCTTAAACCCCCTCTTGATGATGAAAGTTTGGCTGGAAGATTCCTCAATAGCCCTCAATTGTCGTTAAAGGCGTTTCCTTTATTAAGTTCCTGCTTGCCCTGTTCAAGGCTTCGCGATGCGGATCAGGCATGGATTGATGAATTCTTGCTTGAGGCAAAGCAAGCCTTGGGGTACCCTTTAGAGCCCTCTGATAAATATGGGAATGATAACCCTGCTAAGCATTTTGACACTCTGCTGTATTTAGCTTTCCAGCATCCTTATTTTGAATCTTGCCCGAGGGTGAATTCGAGGCATGCTAAATCAGGGCATTCTAGATTGCTGTTTCTGGGGGAGTATGTGCTTGAGTTGGCAATGGCTGAGTTCTTATTGCAAAGGTACCCCAGGGAATCCCCGGGGCCAATGAGGGAGAGGGTGTATGCTTTGATCGGAAAGAGGTTCCTGCCCAAGTGGATTAAAGCTGCTAGTTTGCATAATTTGGTGTTCCCATTTGATGATATCGACAGATTGAGGCGTCAAGATCGAGAGCCTCCAGCGAAGTAAGTTATGCTTTGGGTTGGATTATCTAGCTACCTTTTGCGATTTGTTTCACCTAGCTGATGTGTGTGTGTGAAATTTGATGCATCTGCTTTTAGTTATCTTGTGCTCATGAGATCATGGTTTATATTATGGTTAACTTGAGCATGTATGCGTTCATTTGAGACACTCTAGAACCACATCCTCTGGGGAAAGTGATGGTCATTTTGTGTGTCATATTGTGAAATTAGTTGTTGTGGCAATGTGGGTTTGCAAAAATGCTCTTGAACGTCATGAATTCACAATTGCTGGTCGTATTTGTGTTCGAAGCCTCAAGCATTATGCTAAGATGAGAAATTCGAGCTTACTAAGGCTTTGTTATCAACTATTTTGTGAACATGAGGATGGAACACTCATTAAAAAAAGAAAGAAAAATGGAAATGTAATGACGTGGTCTTTGATATGTTGTTTTAACCTACCTATTTGAAATGATTACTTTCATAAATACCAAGGGCATAGAGTTTCAGGGAAGTGATTTGTGCTTATGTCATATGATTGATCTGAGATTGAAAGTGGATATATGTATGAGTTGGAAGTACTATAGCATCAAGATACAGCATGTTTCCCTTAAACATTATAGGATGGTGGGTTGGTTCTGCACCAATTGTCTGATTGTTGGTGAGATTGTAAGCGTACCTTTTTGCCCATATGGAGCTAGATGAAAATCCCAGTCGTTGGCCTATGGTATTCCGAGGAGGGGGAAAAGCTGAAAAGGTCAAAGTGTGTTATAAGCCTCTTTAAAATTTTAAGATGTCACTTGTTATTCAGCTTTTTCTGTGCAGCCAAATAGCAACTTCTGTTTGGTATACCTAACAGATCAAGTTACTACTGAGACTCTTCCATGGACATATCAAGTCATTGGAAAGGACCATGAAAATGTGGTGGCTTGCTAGCCTGACTGCAACCTTACGCTTTATTTGACTGTTGGAATGCATGTGTTTCACTTAGACCATGGAGCTTGTTATAATAGTTTAGGAGTTCATTTGTAATCTGTAGAGGCCAGAATTTTGTCTTACGTTACAAGTTACGACAGAAGATATAAACCTGTCTTATTTTAGATTTTATACAATTCTATTATGTTTGTACTATTTAATACATTATTCATTGCTATTGGTTGGAGGATGTTTGATCTAAAATTGGAGATTGAACTTCATCAAATTTGGCAGGTCTGTGTTTTGGGCTCTATTTGGAGCTATATATTTGTGTTTTGGAATGCCAGAAGTTTATCGTGTTCTTTTTGAAGTGTTTGGACTAGATCCAGAGGATGAGGAATGCCAGCCAAGGAAACGAAGACAGCTGGAAGATGTTGATTATGTTTCTGCGGAATTTGAAGGCAGAAAGCTCAGTTGGCAAGATGTTGCTACTTACAGGGTATGATGCCCCCTTTACCTTCATTCTCCTTGATATCGTTAAGGATGGAGAATTAAGTAATAACTGGTGCAGGCTATGTCTGTTGCCAGTCCAAACTAGAATTTGAATTCCCAAAAGGCTACACAGGCCTCTATTTTTCTTCTGCCCATAGCGAGAGAACCTAGTAATAAATCCTGCGCATTAGTGTGGCGCAGTATCAGTAAACATAATACATTTTGCTGAAGTTTAACAAGTCGGCAATCCATCTTCGGCCGATTTCTGTGGTGCAAGCTAATAAGATTGCTATTGCTTCCCCCTAAGTTACCACTTTCCCTGAATTTATGAAGTTGTGTGTGGAATTTTTTGCAAAATTTGTCCTTGCATTTCCAACTTCATTCAAGCTATTAAGCAGGAAGCCTCTGGATTCTGTAATGACTAACCAGTATGTATCCCAGCCCTAGAAACTAGGTATATGAGTATGATGAACTCAAGGTATCGACTATCTTACAGTTTTAGAATCTGGTTAGATGTTTAAGTTGTTACGTCTATTGCTAATGTTTGAATATCCCCCTATGCGGATCCAAGTTGAGTTTTGGATTTATTCTTTGGTATTGCCTCTCTTGGTGAGTATATGGCATTCTTTTTCTTGTTACAGCCCCCAGAAGATGCTCTTTTTGCACATCCAAGGGTCTTCAGAGCATGTGTACCCCCCGGTATGCATAGGTTCCGAGGAAACATATGGGATTTTGATAGTAAGCCTCAAGTCATGAGAGCATTGGGGTATCCTTTGCCAATGAATGATAGAATTCCGGAGATTACTGAAGCTCGGAATATTGAGCTTGGACTTGGGCTCCAGGTAATTTTTTTCCCCTTTAAAGACGGTTGGTGGAGGGGATTTGCAAGTTTTAGTGCCTTCTATGTTATAGAGATCTGTTTGACATGGCAAATATGAGCCTATCTGCTTCCGTTTCCCCAAATATATATTATGTTACTTATCAAACATAGCGGACAAAACAAGGAGCACCTAGCTCATGGAGGGGGAAAAAAAAACATTCACCCTACCGGCAGAATGCCATTTTATATATCTAGACTGGACTAGGTTTGGCATCACTCAGCCCTGCATTTGTTGTTGCTGTTCCTCCATGGACCAATACGATAGCATTAAGCCCCTCTTCATATATTCTTAATGGGTTAAATTGAGTGATGACGGAACATGGTAAACCGGGGCATGAAATTGATAAAGTTTTCATCTTTTGATCGAAGGCATCTCCATGTTAGATTTATTTCTTGGTTCTGGGCTTGTGAAACTCCTCTGATCTTCATCTCCCATGATTGTTTTTTAATTATTACAGCTCTGTTTCTTGCACCCATCAAAATACAAATATCAACATCCGAGGTTTTGTTTTGAGCGCTTGGAATACCTCGGCCAAAAGATCCAGGTAGATTTGATTTTTCGTTCTATTATGCAATTCCCTGTTAAGCAACTGGTCACACGATAGTTGATTAACTTGATTTCCTCTTGGTTTTCACTCAGGATCTTGTGATGGCTGAGAGGCTACTAATGAAGCACCTGGATGCTCCTGGGAAATGGCTTCAGGAGAGGCACCGGCGTGTTCTCATGAACAAATTCTGTGGGAAGTACTTGCGAGAGAAGTACCTTCACCGCTTTATCTTATACTCAGAGGAGGTTCAGGAGGCTTTTGAGTACAACCGAAGACTGAGAAACCCTGCAACAACATCTGTCAATCAAGCCATTCATGGCCTCTCTTATGCTGTTTATGGTAAGCCAGATGTAAGGCGCCTTATGTTCGAAGTCTTCGACTTTGAACAGAGCCAATCAAAGCCTGTATGAGTTCATTTTTGTAGATGTAGATAACGGGGGACACTACAAGCTTTGGTCCCAGAATTAATACCATTTTCATTTACTTGTTTCTCCTGTGATTGGAATCTAAATATCTAACAGGATCACTGATTTCAAACGCTGATGTAAAGGAATGATGTATTTCCTCATGTACAACACCTTTGTCTAAAGCTTTGTAGTTTTTAACATTCGGATAAACCAAGAACCTGCTTCGTGATATGGAGCTTTTCCCACATAACCGAACTGTGTAGCCTACTGCTTGTGGCTTGTGCTATTGTGCATCTCGTAAGATGAATGTGTTGAGACAGTAGACTGATGTCAGTGATGTGTGATATTTGAGTTTTTTTTTTTGGGGGGGGGGGGGGTGTTTAAGACTTCTGAAGTTCCTGATAAGAAGAACTCAATAAAAAGGAATTCATCAGACAACTACGGACCTCGTAAGAATTCTTTTTTTTTTAAAATTTTTTTTGAAAATATTCTAATGGATCACACACAAATCACAAAATTAAAATTAAGACGTGTGTCATGAACTCAATGAACGTTGACAAAGATTTTTACTGGTACTGACTGCCTCCGACGGAACCTCAACTTGATATTGGGAACTGAATGCATTTCCAAGCAATCCATTCCATAATAATTTTGTTAAACTTTTGAATAATATAAATCAATTGTTAACCTAAAAAAGGGAGGGAAAAAACCCTCCTCAAAAAAGATATTTTTGTCCAAAACTGTAGTTTGGAATTCACGTGAGTAAGAGATCCGTCTCTGTTGTGTACCATGACGCAAGGTGCCGGCTCGTCTCCGTCATCAACCATTGAGCATAGCAGGTGGCGCAACCCCCTATCTTCGTCCTTCCTCCCTCCAAAACCCTAAATAAGGAGCTCCTCCGCCGTCATTAACGCCGATAGGATCCAGATTTCCGGCGATGTCCAAGGCTCGGGTCTACGCCGATGTCAATATTCACCGCCCCAGGGAGTACTGGGATTATGAGTCTCTCACCGTTCAGTGGGGGTAATCCTTTTTGCTCCTTTTTTTTTTCCCTTCCCTTTGCATTGGTATGACCTAGTTTTTTGTATGATTGATGTGCATGGGCATGTTGGTGGCTTGTTTTAATTTTGGGGTATGGTTTGGTGTTGAAGTGTGGATGATGGATCTAGGAATGGAGCGAGCTTGAGTTCAAATTGGGTTTCTGTATGGTCGAAACTGTTGTAAATTGGGTTAATGTTCATATCCTTGATTGGGATCACTGTTAGATTTATCTTGATTGGGATAGGATGCTTTAATTTGGCTCCATCTAAGTGAGTTGTCTATCTACTTGTAGTGTGTGCCATACATGTCAGTGAATTGGGTGCTTTTATGGCCTCTACGGTTAAAGGTTGATTAAGATTCGGTTTGATCTGCAAATCATGATTTTGGAAGTGTAGCACTAGATCAGAGATTTTTATAACAGTCTCGCCATTTTGAATTGACTGGTGCATTGGCCATAAGAGGCTTAAGATGTTACTCCTGCATTTTTCAAATGCCCGATACTCCTATCCCCTGTGCTGCTTTTATCAAGGGTTTGAAACAAGTATCTGTTTCTAACTGTTTGTCTAAACGGCTTCCCTTCGAGGGTCTATCAGAGCTTTAGACTAGTTATTTCTTGTGCGTTGCCTTTCTTGTACCCTCATCATTGAGGGATTTCACTTGGCCGTGATCATTCTGATAACAGTTGCTTTTGTTGCATATGTATGAAGCATAATTGCTGCATCGGCAAACATACACTCTTTGGAACAGGATCCTGTCTGTAGGGCTTTATTTTGGCTTATGGCTAATGATTGTTTTGAGGCTTCAAATGGTTTATATGTTTGATCTGGATAGACAAATTCTGTAGATTGCCCTCCTATTATAAATCCAGGCTCTTTGATAGTGTCTTTTCCTTCAATTTGCTATGCTGAATCATTAATCAGAAAGTTTTTGAGCATTTATTTCTGTCTTTAAGCTATGGATGTGCTTCTTATCTTGCTCTGGTTTATAGTTTCTCCTATAGCATCAATATATTATACTAGTGGGCCAGTGGCAATCAGGTGATCAATCTTGCTGTGGTTATTTCTTAGTGATCAAGATGATTCTGAAGTTGTACGGAAGATTGGCAGAGGAAAGTACAGTGAGGTTTTTGAAGGAATAAATGTCAACAGTAACGAACGATATGTTATCAAGATCCTCAAGCCTGTCAAGAAGAAAAAGGTCAGTTGTTTTGTTGTCCATACCATGCAGTGGATACGGGCCTTGCCTGAATGCTTTTGTTGAGAATGAATTTTATAATAATTTTGTTCATCTAACCGTGGAAATATGCTACGATTATGGCGTTGAATTGTATTGTCTATATAAGGGTACAACTGTAGGAGCATATGGATCTCCCCATACTTTGCTTTGGTAGGAATCACAATTGTTGGTTGGTGCATATTCGCAATGCTTTAGGCACATATTTTTCTTGTGTTATCTTGTGGGGATGATAAGTATGTTGTATTTTATCCACCCCCCCCTGTTTTCTGTGGTTTAGGAACAATACCCCCTCCCCCCAAAAAAAAGAAACCGCTAATGAGATAGAAGGTCAGCATTGAGACCTTTGTAGGACAATTTTTGTTGTTCAATTGAGCTGAATATCTTCTCTAGCTAAATTTTCTGTAAAGGGCTAGACCTTTTATGCCCTCTTGAGTACCTAGGATTAATGTAGCTTTCCTGCTTCTGTTTTGGTGTGCACCGTCTCTTTTCTTTATGCTCTGTTTTGATATTAAACTAGTGCATGATAATGATTTTCTTTGCTCCAAGAAGTTGTGTTCCAGATTTCATATGAGTCTATGATTATTTTTAATGAGTATGTGTCATTATGTGTATGTTGTGTATATCTGGCTGGAAGCATGTGCTCATTCAGTTTTAATTGGTCATCTGTTTGTTCTGGTTTTTTCAGTTCATTGCCTTATACTTGCTGATGTTTATAATTTCTCTTGTAGATAAATATCTACAACTTTTTTAACTTACAACTGATATGAGCCTTGTAAATGTTGCATGACAGATAAAAAGAGAGATAAAAATCCTGCAGAACATATGTGGGGGACCAAACATTGTAAAGCTACTTGATATTGTCAGGGACCAACACTCTAAAACACCGAGCTTGATTTTTGAATACGTAAATAGTACCGATTTCGGCAGAGATGTCGGTGGAGGTAGGACTACCTACATCTGGATCTCCCCACACCCTGCGAAAGCAGGACCCACACTGGGAGTTGTTGTTGTTGTTGTTGTTGTTGTTGTAAATAGTACCGATTTCAAGGTGCTGTACCCAACATTATCAGATTATGACATACGATACTACATGTACGAGCTTTTGAAGGTAAAGGTAATGAGTGGATTTTGTCAGGTTTTCTCAATACCCAGCAGATTGTTGGCTGGTTGCTTGCTCGTTTAAGTTGCCTTGCAATTTTTTGTAACAACCTTCTGCCATTTCTAGTAATGAATCCGAGTCATACTTAGAACACATATTTTGTTATTGATGTGTTGTTTTCTTAAATTCTTAATAAGAGTATGTGAGATAAGTATTTTTGTTTATCAGCATATAATAGGGAGGCACTTTTGTCGTTCATGTTTCAGTTGAACACTTACAGTTTAGGCCTAATTAGTGCATTATGAACAATATGATCACAAAATGTCAGGTAGAATCAGTGTGTTAGCTTGATTAGCATCTCTTTTGGGCCACAAGATGACAGCAAGGGGGCATGCAAGTATGCAACTTTCAATTTAGATGATATCAGGATGGTAGAATATTGATTTTGTTGAATATTCCACTGATTTTTTGTTTAGAGACAGACTTAATAAGTTTAATTTGCTTGGCATCTTCTTGTAGATGATTGCTGTGGAACATAGGTGTCTGCACGTCAATTTTACATTGGGGAGATTCAGATGGATTCATACTTGCAGGCACAACGTGCCAGTTGGACTTGATTTTCATCTCGTCATTTCTTTTTATAGTATCATGGTAATGGACTGTTATGGATTTGTGAAGTCATTTAAACAAAGGAGGATGTTTCTGTGGTGTTGTGAAGGGAAATATGTGATTGAGGGAAAGGGCCACGCAAAGGGTTCTTAGGTTTTTTCTCATGCCATTTTCTGAATTTGTGGGTTAAAAAGCTAAGCAGGATAATGTTTTGTTTCAACCCTGGGATTCTTAATATAAAATTTTCCTTGTAAATATTTGAAAGATTTCATGGGAAATCTGGTTTCTATGTGATTTTTTCCTACTAGATAGGTCTTCAGTGAAGTATCAAAGATAGTTGGCATGATTGAGACATGGAATACTTTTATTTTTCTCTGTTGGAATGCTGAATTTCGTGGGAGTCCTTTTGTATCTTGTAATTTGTTCTTTCTAGTATGCTTGCTGCGTTTCGACCCTGGTTTCTTAATAAAAAATTTTCTTGCAAAAACGAAACTATTTTATGAAAAACTCTCTATCTGCTTGTCTCAGTTGGCCCATCGCAATGTGAGCTTGTTAATGCCTAACCAACTTGTCGCTTTTTCTCCCTTTAGTTATTTGATATTACTTGGATAAGTTGGCACAGTAGTACTTGTAACAGTTAAGATCGGAAGTACAATATGCTACATGAGAAATAAGTCAGTGTTAGTGAGAGATGTCAATCACTTAAAGAAACAGGTATGAAGTTTTGGAGTCTCTCATCTCTGTTGTCTGTGAGGTTCTTGCACATTTTTAGGTGATCCAATATACCAAGGTTGCTTCTGTCACTCCATTTGTTTATGCTATTTGTGCGCAAAACAAGCATCTCCTTTGTCAAAGCTTTATGAGCGGACCTTTTCAACAGCTAATGTAGTTGCAACTTTTAATAATAGGCCTTAGATTACTGCCATTCACAAGGCATAATGCACCGAGATGTCAAGCCTCATAATGTCATGATAGACCACGAGTTGAGGAAGCTTCGTTTAATAGACTGGGGTCTTGCAGAGTTCTATCATCCTGCCAAGGAGTACAATGTTTGTGTGGCTTCCAGGTGTGTTTTGATTCTGTAGTATACAGGCCCTTTTTAATACTATCTGCGTATCTGAGATTGGTTGAAAATTTTCTTTTTGAGATAATTTCGTCTTTATGTTCATTAATCATCTTTGTTGTCATCACCATCATCATTAATCAGTCTCCTAGCACGGCATACATTCTGTATTATTTTGCTCAGAAGAGTTTCTGGACAAATTGCTAGAAGATGATGGTCTTTGGGTGGTTTTATTGAAAGAAGAGAGGAATGCTGTACGCCTGTACCTTTTTCTAAATATATTTCCTGATTTGTGGAAGCAATTTAATCCTTCTATCAGTCGACCTTTATTTGTGTAAGACAATTTCTCTTTTCTTTTTGTGTGCATTGTTTTTTTTGGGGTGGGGAGGGGGGGAGGGGGCAGTGTTGGGATGGGACAGAGAGGGGCAACACCACTCCATGTCAATGGGATAAGTGGAATAGAACCTCGTACTTCTGTGAGTGATATTCCCTTATCCTTTTTCCCTAACAAAAATTAAGGAACCCTTCTGTTGTCTTCTTGGTTTAGCTTACGAGAGCTAACTTTAATTTTAATCTTCAAGTCCCTTGGTATTTGTCATATCTTGATAAGAACTTATTTGATTCACAATATGTTTTTCTTTTTCCTGGTAACATTTAGAGCTAGATTGTTAACCTTGTTCCAGATATTTCAAGGGGCCAGAACTTCTTGTTGATCTACAAGACTATGACTATCCGTTGGACATGTGGAGGCTTGGTTGCATGTTTGCAGGAATGGTGAGTGCAACTACCAATTTTCTTTGTAAGCCATCTGTAACTGTAATGCTTAAATATCCCATTATGTGACAATTTTTGGTGCATATATTCCGTAAAGAACCTTTCTTCTATGGCCATGACAACCAAGACCAGCTTGTCAAAATTGCCAAGGTATGCCATATTATGTCTTTAATCACCTGCATAGGTGCTTTGCCCATTGCTTAGTCAGTTTCCTAGTTGCTCTGAAAAGTGGCTAAACAGAATATTATTAATGGTCGTGCAGTTAAACTATATGAGAATCAGCAATAAGTTTGTGGGCCCCACTCCCCACCGGGGGGGGGGGGGTCGGTCTCCTCTTTTCTTCCACAAGGGGCAAAATCACTTGCAAGCGGAATAAAGTTAGAATTTGTTATTTAGAGACAGCTAGACAGGCATGTGTGTTCACTTTACATGCGGAAGGTCTTAGTTTTCCATCTCAAAAGTTGTTACTCTTTGAAGTCTAGAGTTCCTTGGGAAAAAGAGCGGAAAACTAGAGAAGCGAGGGAACTTGGAAAATGAGCAGAAGAATGTCAAGAAACTGGGAAAATGGAAGTCTATTTTCTGGTGTTTTTTTAAAGATACAATCCTGGAACAACCCCCCCCCCCCCAAAAAAAAAAACCTGTTTGCGTTTGAAAATCTTTTGGTGTTGGAAAGGCGACCTTCACTTCAGAAACCATGGCAATGTGAGGGAGGAATACGATTTCGGGTGAATTCAGCATCTTTACAGAGAATTGATTAGCAGATGATTTAAACATGGAAGACCATGAATGTTGAGATAACACAAGTAGCCATGAGCCTATGACGAGTAAAAAGCTTCATGCTGTCATTCAGGGAATTTCTCTTTGGTTGAATAAATATTCGATTTCCCCTCTGTGGGTGAAAAATTATTTATGGAGGAGTGGAGTTGAAACTTCACTGATGTGATGCAGACAGCATGCCAATGTTGAACTCTCTTTCGTCGTTTCAAAATTGTTAAATATTCTTTTTCAAATTTCGGCAAACAGAGCTGTACTCTTAATCGCTTTACAGTTTTTTTGTGTCTTTAGAGCCCAGGCTGATGTCAGATTTAACGCCAGGTTCTTGGGACAGACGAGTTGAATGCTTATCTGAACAAATATCATTTAGAGCTTGATCCACAACTTGATGCTCGTCGGGAGGTATGTTTTGCAGGGATTCCTTTTGCATCCGATCTGCCTGTGGCAGAAGTTTACATACTTCCTGTTTTGCAATTCATGTTCATATACTGCGAACCAGTCTTATTTTTCTCTTGAACAAACTATGTGAGCACAGGCAGCCGGAAACCATGGTCAAGATTTGTGAATGCTGATAACCAGCATTTAGTTTCCCCAGAGGTAATGCAAACTTGTCTTGTTCTTTTGGTTACTTTTTACCAAGTTTGTTGGTCGCTATCCTGATGTTCTCATGAGTGGCTGTCTAAACTGTGTTACTTTTACAGGCTGTTGATTTTCTTGATAAGCTCCTGCGCTATGATCATCAGGATCGGCTTACAGTAAAAGAAGCAATGGTATATTTATACTAGCTTACACGCATGCCTTTGTGTGGTTCTATATTATCGTGTCTTAGCTACAAAGCTTTTTCTTCCTTTCACTTTACACAACCTTGCCCCTTCCAGAAGTTCGATGGAGGGAATTACTACACTGTGTACAAATGAATCCACTCTCCCACTTGTGCGATTTTGCCGGGTCTCCAATATCCAGTCTTGTGTTGGATATTACCATTGAAAGGATATGCAGGGTTAACGTGCCCAACATAAGTACTTGATGTCAAACCTTGAGCAATTTGGGTGATGTGCTAGGCAATTAACTATTACCTCAAATGCTTTAACGACATTACAAACTTTTTGTACTTCATGAGAAGTTGCTCTTCCCATGCTAACACGTTAACTATTACCTCTAATTTTTAATCTGCCACTGTTGGACGTTGGTTAATATCTTGTGCAGGCACATCCTTACTTTTCCCAAGTCAGAGCCGCAGAAAGTAGCCGAATGCGGAAACAATAGCTGTATCTTCATGGAGAAGGATGATTCTCTTTGTAGAGCCTGGGATGTTTAAGAATTAAGGTCCCCATAACTAGAATGCTTCAGCTCAGCTGGTTCAGTCATGATGCAGTTTTTGTTATAATATTGCACAGGTGAATATCATAATGTACAATGTAACCTGTACCATAATTCTGGAACTGGGGTCCTGCAAAATACCGGCCATGAGTGGCTTTTTAACTCCAATTTTTAGTGCTTTTTTTCTGGCTGTATCCCATTAGGTGTCCTGCCCTCGCCCTTGTCTGAATCAAATCAAATCTCCCCGCACTGTGGCTGCTATTTAAGAGTTGAAAGTCGAAACCCTTTTATCCACTGGTTCATCTTGCGCATGCTGCATAGTTGCCTGATAAAACTCCTCACCCTGCCCCCAGATTCTGAGCTGAGCAGGGCTTGTCTGACCAGTTGTCTACTTGTCGTCTCCCTTGCTTCCCCTTGTTTATTTGGAGAGTGTAACTTATTTTTAAAACTGAACAGCAGGAGGAAGCCTTTCCATGTGTTTCATCTGGAAGGAAAAAACAAAAGAAAAAGAAATTATGAAAAACGTTACCAACATTAGTACATGACTCCTGTCGATCTCCGGATATTTTTTTTATGATGTCTTCTCGTTAGGAATTTAACCCGAAGGTAAGATGGAGGCTTGTTAACAAAGGTGGCATAAACTGCATTATGTTCCACAGAGAATTCCTTGAGTTATTTCCTATAAAAAATTTAACATATATATCAAAAATTTTCAACACACAAACGTTCACGATAACAGTGAGTGTAAATTAGCTCAACTATTAAAGTCTCGAGAAGTTGTTACCGGAAATCTGATTTTAAATTCTGCCTACACCGCTCTCTGCTCCTCATTCAAACAAAGAAGGTGTTCCATATGCCACACCAGAATCGGATACACAAGTTATAAATGCCCAAACACAAAGCTTTGCACCCAGCGGTCACAGATTCGCATTCAATAGCAGTTGACAAGTTTACATAGTCATTTGATACACATAATAATGGCACGATATCAGATCAACCAGCTTCCCATCTAACAGCTAGAGCTAACACAAATCCCCGCCAATAATTAACACTATGAGAGCTGTAGAGTACAAATCATTTCTTCAGGTGCGGAAAACATGAGTAAAGATCATGTTTTGGATGCTTCGCTTCAACATGCTCTCGACATTTCACCTCCGTCATAGTGCACATGAATGTCTGCATGCATATCTTGCACTGCATTTGGCATTCAGTATTAGGGAAAGGAAAAATTCAATGCATCAACCAAGTCGTTTCAAACTCAATGATGCCACAAATGAAAAGACGAAAAAATAAGCATTCATATTATATGGCAACAAACAACCCAAACTCCCTTCAGGGGTTCCATTTTCCATGATCAACATGAGCAGCAGGAGCCGCCCTTTAGCACCGTCAGCATCAAAACTGGTAAGAAGAAAAGTGTAAATTCACGTTCAATCAACAGTGGGGATCCAAGTTGTACTATAAAGGTCACAATTGCCTTTGAAGAAATACATAGTTACCACAATTTCCACACAGAATTAATGCATGTCTATGCAAACTGATCCGGTGCTTGTACAGTTGCACCTAAATATTAGACAAGACATATATAGGGCCGAGTAGATGTCTAGCCAATTCTGAAACAGTTTACAGGTGTAACATCAAGGCGATATTTTGTTAGACCAATATCACAGACTACAAAGATGAGCAGATTCCAAAGTGTTTTCAAGTGAAGGTATTTGATTGTTGTAATCAGTTCACATCCAAGCATAATGCATCATAAATCTAAAAGATCTAATACTAAAGGGTCAAAAATTTTGAGGGTTGCTCTCCAGCAAGAATGTCAGTGAAACCACATTCTAGCTCAAATTTTAGTTCCAAGATTCGAGTAGCAAGTACTAATAAGACTATTTAGATTCAATACATAATATCGACTTGACCACGAAAGATAAAACCTTTCCCATAATAGTAGTTCACCAAGACAGTTAAACCCCAACAAAATAACAACTATCGAACATACAATGTGAGTTCATATTGAGAAATCAGATATTGACGGACTTAAATACCTGGATATTCATGGCCTTTTTGTTAGCTTCTAGTTGGCTTCCTGCACAGATCAAAAAAACCCATCAACAAAATAAGATTAAAAAAAGAACCCAGGTCGCGGTTTATACGATTCATCATGGAGATCAAGAAATTAGGAGAACATATTAATCCAAGAATTAAGAAGAAATTTTTAGAGAGGGATTAGTAACCTTTAGCAGGCTTGCTCCTCTCCATGTGCTTCTCTCGAGCCATCTTGGATTTCTGACCATTACCTCCTCCCATATTCTTTGGGTGTTGATGATCGATCAACACAAAGCTTCAATATTCAAATTTCCCAGATGAATTTCGTGAGGAGAAGAAGATGCAGAGAGAGACCGAGAGCGAAGGGTGGAAACTAGAAAGACAGCTGAATAAGCAATAGCACCTTCTGGAACGTCGGCGAAGGTGGATATCCAAATATCTATGACCCGCCATCCCATTCCTCCCCCCCCCCCCCCCCCCTTTTTGCTATGCCCTGTGTGCCGTGTTCTTATTTTTAGATAATTCTATTTTCTTTTTTGAGAAATTTACAAGTAGGTCATGCTTCAAGTGTCATGCAACAAGCCCATTTTTTTTGACAACAAATAAGTGTTGCTTTTGGAGGAAAAATCAAATGGGAGAAAAAGTAAAATAAAGTAAAATGACCACAATGCTCTTAATGAAAATACCCCATCTTTGTCCTTAAACCTCACTCACTTTCTCTCTTCTCAAAAACTTGGAAAAAAACAGAGGAAGCAAAGGTAAGGGAAAAGAACGAGGGTTTTGTGTGGAGTTCAAACCTGCACTCTCTCTCCATCTCTCAAACTCTCTCCAAAGTTGAACGTACTCCTGAATCCTGAAATAGTAAACAATTGTCCATGAAAATTGAAGGAAATCTAGCCCTAATTATTGAAGGCAGCTTGGTTGTGGGAGAAGAAGGGGGTTGAGGCAAGGTGCGTGCCTGTAGGTGAGGGAAAGTACAAAGGAAAGTTGGAGGTGAGCTTGCAGTGTTTGGTGATGGTGGAAACCTGACATTGGAGGTCAGCCATGAAGTCAAAGGTGGCAGGATTTGGGCGTCTGACGATGGTAGACCCTTCAAGTTGAGTGGTAAACATAAGGTATGTTATATATTATTTGAAATTTACGATTTTGGTTTGTGGAATAAGATTTTGGTAAATGATTTAGGGTGTAGGAAGGGTACATATCTGGGGTAACATGTGTACCATGCTGTTAGTCACCGTTTACCAGGGTACCATTAATGTTGTTGACTGAAAACTCAATTGCATGGGCGGCCATGTTGGAGGGTGGGATATGGTGTTATTGTGATGAAAAGAAGATGATGTAGTTGACACTGACATTGAATGAGAATGGCGCACTGTCGAACCAGGGAAAATGTGGTGTTCACCATTGTAAACGCAGTGTACTGAATAGGTAACAAAGAGCAGTGGTGTTAGGGACTCCTATTATGTACTTGTGTGTTGTGGATGATGCAGTATTAGTTGCACTGACTATAAACTGTTATTGTTTGATGTTCAGGGTAATTGGGAAGGTTGTTGACGGATACAGTGGTACGGTAGTACAGTAGTCGGTGTTACGACGTCTGGTAAAAATGGATGGGGATGGTGTTACTGTGGGAGGCAGTGGTGGGGGGAGAGAGGTGGTTGTGTATGTGTTATGGGGGGCAAGTTGGACGATGGTGGAGCTGAAAAAGTAACACATGTGGGGGGTTGGACAAAGTATATCATGTTTAAAAAGGGTGTGGGGTTGGAGGAGGTGCGAAGAATGGTGCGCGAGATTACTAGCGATGTTTTGACTGTACATAAATTATGGTACAGTTTAAAGTACGACCGAGGGATGGTAATGGAATTAGAGGGGGATGGTGATTTGAGGATGTTTTTAAAAGGGAATGATGAGTGCGGGTATTTGTATGTGGGCGACAATGATGGGTCGAAGAGGCGAGCACAAAAGGCAACATGGAGTTATGATCATGGCG
>JAKOGI010001122.1:265000-306752 GCA_029747015.1 Carnegiea gigantea
GGTGCAAGGAAGAAGATGGGGTATTTTCGTTAAGGGCATTGTGGTCATTTTATTTTATTTTGCTTTTTCTCCCATTTGGTTTTCCCTTCAAAAGCAACACCCATTTATTGCCAAAAAAATGAGTTTGTTGCATGCCACTTGAAATATGACCCACTTGTAAATTTCCCTTCTTTTTTTCTTTTCATAAGCAGCAATATAAAAAGACAATTGAGTGTGTTGGAAGATAGAAAAGACTCATGGTCGTAAGTTTTTTTTAAAAAAAAAAAATCAAATGTAGAAACATTCATATGTTTATGGGATGATTTTATCTTAGTTTATCACTTTAAATACATTAATTTAAATACATATTTTTAGAGATACCGTACTCATAGTAGTCATCTCTTTCTATTAGTCAATCATCTTTTTGAACATTCAAAATTGTAGACGTTCTAAATTGCATTCAGTATGTTATACATGCAAATTACTATTATAACAACGAGTAACTTTTTAAGTGCATAGATTTTGGTTGTAATTTTTTTTTGGGGGGGGGGGGACCCACTTTGGGTAGATGAGCATAGGTGGTTTATAATTTGGGTAGCCTATTAGTTTCTGTGTTAAACAATAGTTTATCTACTGCTGACTAAAACTATTATAATAACACTTTGATCAATCAATTATTCCCAAAAACAAAAAGGCAGTGTCTCGGATGAAATTCCTTTCGTAAAGTTTTAAGTGTGTTGTGTGAATTAAAAAGTGTAAATGAGGCTATGATTTACGTGAGGCCAAATAGGAATTATAAATGAGATCCTTAATATTGGGATGTTGAGTTTAGACTTGCCATTGTGGAATGTGGATGTTGCAAGAAAATCCTATAAAAACTTGACAATTCAGTGATGCACTTATTCGCTAATTTGTTTTGGTATTTGGGCATTGAGGATAAGAATCCCACGTTGTGCCACTGATAAGGTTCTATAACAAATGAAGGCACTTTTGATGCAAAAGATATGCTAACTGGATGTCGATACCACCACCTCAATTACGTATATAATGCATCCTAGAAACTCGACTAGTAGACATTGACTCGTCGATGCATATTGATGGCCACTGAGGCAATCGCCATTCAAAATCAATTGTTTCTGGACTTCTGTTATGCATTACTTATGGCAAGAAATTTTGTGAAGCGAAGGCAATGAACAATGCAAATTTCATTGCAATTGCCAAAGACCAAAAAGGATAGTTCTATACATGACAATTGACAAGGCTTGGCTAACTCATCTCAACTACAAATACATTAGTCTTGTTGTTCTTGATCCCTAATCCACTTTGTTGCTACCCATTTTTCCCCTCTAACTACTGGGCAGCTTCCATGTAGCGATGCCTGTCAAATGGAAAAGAAATGTCAAGAGAAACTAAAATCAACACTGCAGTCTAAAGAGGAGCGCATGGAAAATAAAAGAGGGGCCTAGTTACACGATTGCTAAGCTCATAACTGATACCATTAAAATTAGGGCAGATCACTGAAGCTTAAATTAGGTGAAGTCTCCTCTAACTAAGCACCATCTGGTCCTATGCTTGGCTTATTATGAACAAAGGATAGCCATTGCCCAACACTGTTGACGAAAGCAGTGCATCCAAGGAATGGCGTCTTTCAGGTTAATCATGATGTGTTCTATTGCTGCCCCCTTCCCAACCCACCAGAGTGACCGAACACACCCAAAAAGAAGAAAGGTGGGGGGCTCCCAAGTTCACAGCTGATATCTTATTCTACTTCAATAGGCCCTCATCACTCTGCCACAAAGGTGGGTTAATTGTCTCGGCAACCTATCACTCACTGTCTCGCAAGTTTCTTCTTTTTTTTTGTGTGTGATAACCCAGGTATCCAGGCCAACTTGCGCACATCTCGACTAAATCCCTCAGCCGTCTGAAGTTAACAACCAAGAAAACCTCCAGTGGCCCTAATGGGACTCGAACTTGTGACTGTTGGGATGCAATCCCAATGCCTCACCAGCTTAGCTACCCCATCAGGGCTCATTGTCTTGCAAGTTTCTAATCATCCGAAAGTGAACTTACAGGATCAATAGTTCCATTAGTAAACAATGAGTAGAAAAGCAGCCCATCTCCTTTGCGTGGTTTGACTTTCAAACCAATGCAGTCTTTGAAATCATAATTGAGGTCGATATTGTTGTTCTGCAGAAACAAATAGAATCTCTCAGATTTTAGTTGAACCAACAAAAGAGCAACGCGATTAAATTTCCCATCTTACCTCGTAGGGAAACATCGTTTCACCACCTTCTTCAACATCAGATAAATACAGCAAGAAAGAAGCAACCTGCAGCACGGTTGACAAAAATTCACTCCGAGAAACTAACAAAACCAATGCACTAGGACAACAGCAACAGAAAAGAACAGAAGAAGCATCAACAGGAATAGCAAGTCTGCGGTCACAAGTCACATGGTAATTATTAGTTCTGGCTTTTGGACAACCATCCAATCCACAAACATTAGATGAAAAGGCAGATCATACTTCATACACACAAGCTAGCATGTCCAAGCTGAAATCAGCGAGTGTTTGCAAGCAAAGATAGAAGACTGCAGAAACATAACTTAAATTTTTTACCCCAAAAAAAAAAGGAAAAGGCAATAACTTAAATAATCAGTTGAGATGATAAAATTTAATTGCTTTGTTCATACCCTTTGACTTTTCTGAGGGCCATATTCAGCCGGATTGAAGGCATCGTAGTGAGAATTATATCTCTGTCCAATCTCATAGCGAAGTATATTGTATGCCTGAAACATAGTGACATCCTTGAATTACTTAGATATAAACACAACTTTTACATGAAACACACCTTAGCAAAAACAGCATAGAGTGGGGCTTGCTGTTAGATACATGTACGAGAGACCAAGACCAAGGAATATATGCTTAGGTACTTAAAGCTGACCAAAAATAATCATTCGCAATTCAGAGAAAATCGTAACATCACAGGGATCAAGAGGGAGGGCATGAGCAAGCATCAACCAGACAACTCAGAAAATTGCTGGTTAAAGGAACAGAGTTCAAATAAAAAAAGTCGATCCTCCTGTTTCTCAAAGATGTCAGACATCAACCATTCTGGGAATGTCGAAAAAGTTGAATTGTAAGGCTTAAATGAAGTTCAGGGGTAGGCAAGTGGACTTTCACCCGGATATAGTAACAAGGGACCTCAGATTTGCAGTATGCAATAGAAGCACGCAACTAGACGTGTATAAAATAAAAAAGTGATCTAAAGAAAGCGATTAACAGTACAGAGTCATATATATACTAAGATACCGCTAATATGAATACCAAACTCAATGATGTGACAAATGAACGTTTTAAGCTTCAGAACCTAATAATTGGCCATCTACATACGTATGTGGCACAAGAACACGCCCTCCCCTTTCCCCCTTCCTTTCTCTCCCCCAAGATCACTTAGAGCAACTCTTTATACTACTTACAACCAGGAACATGTAACATGAAAACACAGAAAGATAAATACCCAACTTAGCAGCTCTTTCATCGAGGTATCAAATGCTAGACTTGAAGGTATATTAACATAATTTACATTCAACATATGTGCTATTACATCCTTGCAATATCTAGTAAGTCAGATTGTGTACAATCTCAGCAAAGACCACGTTTTTTCAAACAGATGAGACAGTGAAAAGCATTCAAATTGGGATAGTCTTGAGCATATCAGCACTTTCAATGGGGTACCAAGTGCTAGGCTGGAAAGTATACTAACATAATCTATATTGAATATGCACACTATCACATACTCAAAATTGCTAGTAAGTCACATTATTTTTTAACTGAGAGCAGACGTTGCTTTCTCAAACAGATGCGACAGCCAAAAACATTCTAAGTTAGTATAGTCTTAAATCAGGGGGGCCATTTATCCTGATTGGCATTGCCGACATTAGCAATCTCCATCAATCCCTTCTGTTCACACATGTTGATAAAAAAAGTGGAGCTAATTTCCTGTTATTCTGTGCTTATTCAGTGATAACTTCAGCTCTGAAAAGGTACTTCCAAAAAAATTTCGTCCAAGCACACCAACAAACACAATGTCTGGGTACAAAATTTCATGAAGCAATCAGAAGGTCAGGACATACGATTCGCAAAGAATCAAGTAGAACTGAACGATTAGCCAAAATCATGCAATAAAGAGCATGACAAATTTGTATCTTGCAGAGAACCAAAAGTGAAACTCAAGATTACCTCTCCATTTACCCTGGGAATCATAGTGGCCCTCGCAATTTTCTCATCAATGAAATCCAAAATTCCAGTTTTATCTTCATCTGCAGTAATGAACATGCCAGAACTGGAAGGGAAGAGTTAAAAAAAAAAAGAAAACAATTCAGGATAGCCATGTCTATAAATGTATGGGATTTCTACAAGGTATCTCACGTGTATACATCATAGTACATTTAGATGTGCATTTAGTAAAGACAAGTGTAACTATGTGATTTGATTAGAAAAACATAGATTTTTTTGTCACAGCTCCATGCATCAGTACATCTAACACTGCACACATACCTTGTTCTGACTCCTTCAGTACTCTCTATGGTTTCTCCCTTCCGTAATGCCAGTTTTGACGGTTGAAGTTGTGACTTTGCCGTACTTATGATACTTTCACATTGCTCTGCAGTAGCAAACTTGGGAAAATATAGTGCACGTGGTCTCCAACTCAAGACCTGCACAAGCAAAAGGATTCATGACACATAATTAAACAACATTAGTTTAAAATCTCCGTGCTTTCTTTTGCAGTGCTTTTCCTACTCAAAGATATCTGACAGTTCTATTTCTTTTTCCTTTCGTCTGAATTGGTAAATTGGCCCCTTACCTGGGCGAAATACAAGGAGTCAAGGACCATAGATAGGGACATGGGTTGCAGGGGGCTTTTTCTTTTTTGGGGGGGGGGGGGGGTTGGGAGGGGAACCTAACAAATTCACTCAGGGCATTTGTGGCCTCTGAACCCTGCTAGTGAAGGCAGCCAAGTGACTCAAAGGCCATACGAGCGAGCACAGAAGCAAAATCTATGAATTTTGCGGTATGGAAAATCCAATCAAAGAGACAAGGTACAATCGTATCTTATCAAGTCCAGTGACACAGAACCTGTCCAGTCTATTTTCATTTTCAGTGAACAGCCCTGGTAATTTAATAGCAGTTCAGAGGCCACAGCATAGTTTAATCACTTCTGAGCTTATCCAATAGGAACTCAGTATTTATTAATTATTACTCCACCCACAGTTACTTCATGAGTGTGTCACCAGCTTGATTGATCTAATAATAAGGAAGCTAATTAGGGAGGATATTGGAACCCAACCACTATGGTAAGCATCTCCACTACTAACCTTTGAATGGTTGTTTCCATTTCACAAGAAGCAACATGCTTTTAGAGTTGATCTCAGAAACTGACATATACCAAATCAGAACTATATCAGAGATCTCAAGCATCCTCAAGTCTTCAGCATCTAATATGGTGGGTATTGCATCCGGACAGTTAACACTCAATCCTACTGGTACTACCGCATTAGGTTGAAAAATCTGAACTCACTAAAATAATACCTAACTAGGGATTCTGGAATCAAATTCCTTGTTCTAGCCTGTATTCCCATATACTCTACTATTTTACCCATCCTTTCTGTTGGTTTTTTCCCCCCTCCCCCCCCCCCCCTTAAAAAAAAAAAAAAAAGGAGTTCGCGGTAGTGTTCTCATAATTATTTGCTATTTGCCCGCTTATCTAAAGAGATACCAAATTAACATTTTACTAACGCTGCTCAATTTCAGATACATTGCAAACCAAAAATAAACAGATTTTTTTTTTTAAAAAAAAAAAAAGGAAAGAATAGAACAAACAATATTCAGAATAAGCGCAGAAACATAGAGAGAGAGAGAGAGAGAGAGAGAGAGAGATGAGAGAACCTGAAACGGAATAGAGGTGATGGAATCGTCGCCAGACTCTCCAGAAGGTAAAGGATCAAATCCTCCATTCTCATCAACATTCGTCGATTCAAGCAGTCTCGGTCTCAACCTACCAGTCGATGAATCCTACGAAAACAACATGCATCTCAATCAGTAACCAATATCGAACTATAAACAGCGATCCAGGTTGCGCCAAAGAGAGAAATCAAACCTGCGAGATGAGAGTTGAACCAAAGAATCCGACGAAGAAGAAGAACAAACAGAGAACCACGACGACTGGCAACCCTAACTTCTGGCCGGAGCTCCAATGTCCTCTTCCTTTCACCTTCATTTGCTCCGATCAATTTCCAGAGACTTCGACTCGGAGTCGGACTTAGTCTTCTCTCTCTCTCTCTCTCTCTCTCTCTCTTCTTCGTCTTCTTCAAGTGATGTACGTTATTGTTGAATTTTGAAATGTAGTTTTTTTATTTTAAAAAAAATTATAAGAGTCACCGCCCACAGGTATTTCCTTTGCGGGGCATAGAACGCGGGGATCCCACATGATCCTGGTCGGATTTAAAGAACACTACCCCAGTAGTTTAGAGAACCCCGACGAAGGGCCTTAGATGTGAGAATCTGCGAATTGAAGGTACATCACATTCGACATCATTCTCAGTCATTGTTGAAATTCTGAAATTACAATACGGACACCTTATTTAACGTTAGTAGGGTACAGATATTTTCTTATCAAGGGCATGTTCTCTTTTGCAGGTAAATTGAGGTGAGTAAATAAGTGAAGTGAAGTGAATTGAAATAGGTTGAGGTAGATTAAACTATATTGAAGTGGGTTGAAGTGAATTAAATTTTTTTATGTGATAAATTAAATTTGATTAAAATGGTGAAAATGAGTTGCAGTAAGTTGAAGTGAGTTGAAATAGATTGAAATAGGTTAAAGTGAGTTGAGGTTGGTATTTTGAAATTGACCCATGAAAAAAAAGGCCCCAAGACTAAGGATAAGTTACCATCTAATTGAAAAACTCATTGTATTATTAATATGTTTAAAGTCTGATATATTCACCCAAGAATTTCATTCAAATTAAAATAAAACAATCCAAATCTTAACTGATTAGTGATTACATATAGTTGCCTACTAGATCCTTTGTCATGGAACACGAAGTATTGACACATTGTATTGTGTCTTTCAAAATGGATGGCATTAAATATTTTTCCAATTACTAAAAGGTATAATGGGATGATCATTCTACCTAAAAACACAAATAAAAATCCTTCTTTTATTTGAACTAATTGCTCGATAATTTATCTTATTTGTAAAATTGTTAACAGATGCTACTTAAAACTAGATGACTAACACACTATTTGGATCAACGTAGAGACAGAGAATGGGGGGAAGAGCAGGGAAGGTACTAAAGAGCAAAGGAAGGAAAGAAAGGTGATTCAAAAATACAATCTTGATTCTTGAGTATTCAGGAAGATTATATTTGTGTAGAACATTTAGGAAGTTGAATTTCACATCATGGTTTCAAAATTTTCCTTCAAATCCTAGCTAATTTGATTCGGCTATGGTATTTACAATTACTACACGAGACCTATTTTTCTATCACGTGCACGTTATTCTCTGGTTTGTTGTTTTTTATATGGAATATATCAGATCTATAGACCCGAGACTATAATATAAGCATTGCCTCAGTTACTCTTTCCTCCCCTCATTTAATATTTTCAAACAAGGGAAATAAGAGTTTATTAATCTCCATTTCCCTCCCATCCTCTTCTCTTCCCTAAATCTAAATAGATTGTAAATAACTTGTTTAGTGAACTACTTAAATTGGTAAGATTTTTAATGATGTTACTATATTAAGCTTAAATAAATTTTTGTTACTCTGGTCTCTATGTGCCTTCCCCCTCCCCCTTGAGTCACAAATTTTTTTTTAAAAAAAAAAAACAAGTAGCCAAAGAAAAATGTCCAACATGCGAACGGATTATTTAAAAAAAAAAAAAAAATTGGTGTATGGAAGCTATTATGGGATGTTTGAATGGATAGTGAACTCACATATTAGGTCAATCCATGACTAGAATTCTGTTTGCGGTGGTGGAAAGTGAACTTAGGTACTAGTCTATTAGGTTAATCCATGATTTGAAATTTTGAATTGAATAAGTCAGCAACTCCAAAGACAGTAGCTTAATGCTTCAATCTTTTTAAAAAGCTTGAATGATTTTTCACAAAACTTGACATCATAACAAGCACCTTTACTAGTGCAAAATTATCATCCTACAGAGATGCCAACTAATCACAACGATTCATTAGCAGCAGGCGGTTTTGTAATACTAGATTGGGCAAGAAGATTAATCAAAGCAGGTGCAGCAAATTATGGTAATACATCAATCTTGGTGGCAAAAACTAAAGCATTACGAGATGGAGTATGATTAGTGATTCAAGCTGGATATAACAATATCAATATTGAAGGTGACAACTTGATTGTGATTCAAGCATTGAAAGGTGGTATACAAATATTGGGCAAATTTCTATTATCATCAAAGACATTCAAAGGTGGTTAACTCCAGACAGGCACGGTACTGTCAATCACATATTTAGGAAAACAAATACGGCCGCCGATTGGATATCAAAATTCGGTCACTCCATTACCGTTTTCATCTAATCAGATCGTCGTTTCTCTCCGGTCTTTCGCCAACTATCTCGAATGGTGTTCTTGGGTGCACTCTTATGAGATGAAGCGTCTAACTTTCTCTTTACCTTGTACCATTGTTAAAAACATGAAGTTTATAAAAACAAATTATGAATTATATATATATATATATATATATATATATATTTATATATATATATTGAACATATGGTTATTAGACCAAAAAATTTATGGTGAAAAAGGGCAATGACGGGAAATCGTGTGCTAGTATATAACTATACACATGACAAAGCATTAGTGCATCAATGTATAAAACAAGGTGGTCCAAATGGTTTATTTACATGATTCACTAATTATTTTCAGAATTGATTCACTATTTGTGTCCCTTGAGTAAGATTTTAGGTACAAATTTAAGAACAGAGAAAATATACGTTTAAAAGCTTTGCATACAGCAATTTATCGATCAGTTCAACATAGACAAACAAAGAATGAAAAACTAGAATGGTTAATAATTAAAATTCACCTTAAAATATGTATAAAGGATTATTTTAAATCCTCAAGGTCCCATCCAATCATTATGAAACCCTTTCGGATCTGATTTTGAAAGTGGATGGCCGACGCTTGGTTGAGATTAGTGGCTGTCGCAAACTTAATAGTGGAAAACGACCTCAATTTTTTATGTGTTGTCAACTCATGCGAGAAACAAATTTCGTGGTGACAACAGTTAGTGGGGAAGGAGTTTGGTTTATTTTTTTAAATCATCATATAAAGCAAATCAAAAAAGGGGCTCGGATTAAATTATGAGTGATGATCTCCGACATGTCAGGTTGACTCAACATTCGCATGATACCTGTTTTAGCTAAATAAATTAGGCAGGGATCTCCAATCTGAAATAAGCCCTTCAAGAAAGTGGCATTAAAATAGAATGAAGATCATAGAACTATGCATAAAGTCTGAAAATGACACAGATCACACTATTCTATGACCAAAAAGTTGAAGGACAATATAGTTAAGAAATAATTGGTTCAACCCGCCATAAATTCAAAGTCGAAAAAGTTGCCCATAATAGATTTTTCAGTGAGCTTTAACCTGCATAGACGTTAAGGCATAAGCTACATGTCTATCATACTTCGTGTGCTGTTTCAAGATAAGTCGAGTTTAATACAAGACATGCATGGTTCATGGCTCATAAAGATGTTTAGGGTCAAGCTCCCATAGCCCCTCCTTACTCCCATTCCAAATGGGTACACGTATAAAAAGAATGAGGTCTCGTACCCGAAAGTCACAGAGGATGATCGCCTGAAAGACACTAATTAGTGTAGTTAATTTGAATTGTTTCTTGGCTTTTCATGATAACAGAATAACTGCAGATCATCAGAGCAAGATAGTTAAACGACACTTCAGTTTCTACAGATTTTAGGCACAGATAAATACTTAAAAGTATCAAATTCTAACTGGAGCTTCTATAGCTTTATTAATGTGCAATCTTTTACATACAAAATACAACTATAATATCACCCACAAGTCACAGCCTTCGTGCATTGTGACATGAATTGTCCTCAAGGATTTATATGTTAATTCCATGATGTTTTGATTATCCACTAAAAATAAAGTAATACTGGTCAGTGTCACTAAAGATCATTCCAACATTGTCACTGGCTCAATTTTAATATATATAAATAGATTAAGGGCGTGTTCTATTTCGCATTTTTTAGAATTTAGTTAAGAGGTTACATCTCCTTACAACTTCTTACATCTCCTTACAGCTCCTTACATCTTCTTACAACTCCTTACATCTTCTTACATCTCCTCACATCTCCTTACATCTCCTAGATTTTTTATAACATTCATTTATTTTAATTATAGAAATATGTATATTTTTTTAATGATACCACCAATATATAAAATTTATTAATATCTTATGAACACAATATTTACATGAATATAAAACATAATATAACGACGTAAATTATATTTAAGTTTTGATATGAAATATATATTATTATAGATGACCATACTTTTCAAATTATAATACAAAACTTTTGTTCATGTTTGTCTGAATCATATATAAAAACTGTCAAACTATATGCAAGGAAAGTATTACATCTATTTCATCCCTAAATTTATCCATTGTAATTTTGTTGCTAACGTTATACAATTGAACATTTGGTGGTCGTTCCAAATTTGGTTCCCTTGCTGAGATTGATATGCGCTTGTTGTACAGAATAATAAAATTATGCAATGTACAATAAGAAATAATTATCTCCAACTGCTGCTCTTGTCTCATTTTCGGCATTCTGTCAGCCAATATCTTCCATCTTCCCTTCAAGACTCCAAAATATTTGGGTTTTATGTTTTTTTTTTTTAAGAGTTTGAAAGATAATTCAGAAGTTTTGGTTGTTATATGACAAACCAATTTTTATATGTTAAGCATAATGTTTTAATGGTTTATTTATAAAATTTTTGGGGAACAATATTCACCATACATTTATTTATATTTAAAATTATTTACTTAAAATAGGAATTTATTTGCAGAGTTGTATTCAATTTTATCAAAAAAATTTATTTTTTTTGGTTGTACTTTGCTTACTCGATCAAACTAATGTTCGTATAAAAAATCACCTCAAGTGGACGAAATTTTATTCACCAAATTTAAGGGAATTAATATATTTTATTGTTATGTAATTAACTTAATTAATTATTTATTTTCAATAAGTATATTATTTTAATATTATTATTTTTCATCCAAAACGTTCATTGTAAGACAAATTATAGTATACAAATCTTCAACAATTTAACAACTCCTTACATCCATCCTTACAGCTCCTTACAGCTTCCTACATCTTCTTACAGCTCCTTACAGCTCCTTGCATCTCCTTACATCTCCTTACAGCTCCTTACATCTCTTTACAGTTTTTTACAGCCCCTTACAGCTTCTTACAGCTCCTTACAACTCCTTACATCTCCTTATATCTATCTATCTATCTATCTAAAACGCGAAATAGAACACTCCCTAAATAGATTGACAAGTGAGATCCAAAACAAATAAACAATTACCCCAAAATCACACTGGAAATAAAATCATTGATCCACCACTGAGAATGGATTTGCATTTATTACCTATAGTTGACCAACTATGACACCCCCCTTTCCATGTTCTTATTTTCTTCAACCCCTCTATGGCCGTTTGGTGTGAAGAAATAGAATAAAACTTGATATCTTTAGGTGCAAAGTCCCCCTTAGAATTAGGGGATTAGAACCCCATTTTTAGGGGAGGTCATTTACTCATTCCTTAGGGATCAACATATATTTTTATTTCAAAAAAAGAAACTCATTCCAAACTAATTTTGCCCCCTACTTAATTAATTCTTGCAAAATGATTTCTAGTCATAAATAATTTCTTAGGTTACAAATAACTTCTCACCAAATGCGAAAGTAATCTTTTAGTTTACAAATTAAAATTATTAAACACTCAAAAAAAATTCAAAATTGCAAAAATCATTAATTCACAAAATATACAATACAAATCACAATTTATTGGGAAATAAGGTGACGAAGCTTCATTTTTTTATAAAACAAATATAAGGCCAAACAAAAAAAAAAAAAACCTAGAATGGCTTAAAATGGTTTTAAAATTAAAAAAAATTATTCTATTCCATAATTAGCAACTAAACAGGAAGAACTGAAATTTAATTTCATTCCAGTTCTCTATCAAGCAATTGAAAAAAAAAAAAATTAAATTTCACACCCAACTCTCCAAATATCATTATCTGATTTCATTCTATTTCAAGTCTTCAAACCAAAGAGGCCCAAACTTCTATCAAACATTTCGTCGGGAAACAAACAACCTTACCAAAAACAATACGGCCCCCAGGGGCTGCACCCTTTTGTTCTTTTGTTTTGGGTAAGGTGTCATATGCTCGGTGCACATATGTACTGATCATCCAGTCCTCCAAAAGAGCCATGGTGGAATCAACCCAAAATACCCCAAAAGCAAGTTATCACCAAAATGTCCTTTTGAATCGTATGGCATCGTGGTTGAAACGGCTCTCTATTTCTCATAGGTTACATATAATTCTCGGTTTGGCCCAAAAGAGATGCTATTTCTGGGCTCCAATTTGAGTGATTAGAGATAGGCCTTTGCATATGCGATCCTAGTGTACCATTCTCATGGTTTTTATTTTTCTGGATCCAAGCCCAGTTTCTACTGGGGCTAAGGTGGCTCAGCTTAAGGCGACTAGCCCAGAAGGAGGGCGTAAGCCATCCAGATTGCATAGGTCCATTAACACCAAACACTTCTCTTCACTGGAGGAATTGAGAAAATACTTCTATCAGGATTTGATACCTAGGAGGCTAAGACTGGTGGTACTAGTGCAGTAGTGCCTTAGGTGCTAACTCCCTTCCATATTTTCAGAATTGTTGCCATCTCATGTATCCTAGTCCTAGCATCGTGGGAATCATTTTCTTGTTCATTTTTCATATAATCATATGTCCGACGAGAAAGGGTCATTGCGACATTGTGTGTATAAGCTTTCAATTAAGTTGATTCTTGTACATGATATTATATTCTTTTTGGGTAACAAGTCTCACATTCGAATCTCAACAACCTTCATATTGGTTTGTTACGTAAGGCAGAAGGGGCCTTTGTAGTATTCACAGGAGGGTGCGTGTTAGTTTATAAATCTACACCTTCAATCATTTAAACTTTTGGCTGAATTGATTCCTGATCAAGTTTCGTCTTGCAGATTTTATTAGTTAAAATATTTGATACTTCTATATACTTATAACCTACAACGGTAAATTATTACGTACAACTGGATGGACAACTCAATTGTCCACCCGAGCCCACCAACAGCAGTTTTAAGTCCCCCAACTGCTGAGCCCAGACCCATTTTTTTAAAAAAAAATTCATGCTCCTCAATTTTTTGAAATCGCGGTTTTTATTTTCCCCATTGTTCGATTACTTTTCGTTACTTCAATTGTTTTAGTGTTTAACAATTATTGAATGGCTGAATTTGATCTTAACGTCGCTATTGATGTAGAATCTTCATCAAACAGAATTGTTCGTCAAGTTTTATAGCGTTTTTTTCGATCTCTAGTTTTGTTTTTGGGATTGGAAGTTGTGTTCGTTAATTTTGCGTTTTGATGAGTTAATTTCGAGATTTTTGAATTGGATTACATTCATTACATGTAAATTTTGGTTTGTGACATACGAGAAACAATAGCTCGCCATTATGAGTTATGTGCTCACTGAATATAGTCGTTGGCTTACTAGCGGTATACATTTAGCTCACTATAAAAAATATATTGCCTTGTGCTACAAAACAGTTTTTTGCTCACTAAAAGAAACGTTTGTGCTCACTAGGATTGACCTGCGTGCTCAACGATGTTGCATTATAGCTCATCACAATTATGGTTATTTTTTTAAATGATATTTTCATTGTTGTTGTGTAAATATGAGAAACAACAGCTCACCAATATGAGTTATGTGCTCACTAAATAATAGTCGTTGGCCCACTAAAGAAATGCATTTAGTTCACTTGTATTTAGTTTGTGTTCGTTAATTTTGCATTTTGATGAGTTAATTTCGAGATTTTCAAACTGGATTGCATTCATTCCATGTAAATTTTGGTTTGTGACATACAAGAAACGATAACTCACCATTATGAGTTATGTGCTCACTAAATATAGTCGTTGGCTCACTAGCGGTATACATTTAACTCACTATAAAAAATATGTTACCCTGCGCTACAGAGTAGTTTTTTGCTCAGTAAAAGAAACGTTTGGCTCACTAGGATTGCCCTCCGTGCTCACCGATATTACATTATAGCTCACCACAAATGTTATGGTTGTTTTTTCAGATGATATTTTCATTATTGCTATGTACATATGAGAAACAACAGCTCACCAATATGACTTATGTGCTCACTAAATATAGTCGTTGGCTCACTAAAGAAATGCATTTAGCTCACTTGTATTGAGCTTGTATTCAGCAATCATAAATCAGTTCTCTGCTCACCAAATGTAATCACTATAATTAATCTTGTGCCTAACAGGGAAAACAATACCTCACTATAAAAAATCTGTTATCTTGCACTGCATTTTATAGCTCATCAAATATCTATCATGACTCACTAAATAAATAGGATAACTCACTAAAAAGAATAGTATAGATAGCCAGCAAATAATATTGTGAAGTTCTTAAGTTATGTTACAGCTCAATCATTTTTTACTATGACATAAGGGTATTTGTATTATATTTTATAAGTATAATAGAAATGTAATGAATTAATTAAATATGGTCCAACTCACTAAATATATGCCATAACTCACTAAATATATGTCATAGTTCACTAAAAAAATGTAGACAAGTAGAATATAATTTAGTGAGTTTCAGATGAACAATAACATTTTTTTAGTACAATAGCACATTTAATAAGCTATATAGTATTTTTACTAAGTGAAATTTTGGTACATAAGATGCATTAGTTTCGGTATGTCTGCTTACTAAAAGTACGTATTAGCTCACCAAAACTGTTTCTTAGCTCACTAAAATATTTTAGTGAGCTATACATTATTTTTAGTGAGCGAAATAGTATACACAGCAGCATATTTTAGTGAGCTATAGGGTATTTTTAGTGAGCCGAGATCAGGTAGTTTTCTTTGTAGGTCCGATTGTACAATTGTATTTGTACAATCGAGTGGATGATATAACAACTGCCTACAACCGGGGCGGGGGGCCTAAAAGATGGTGAGTTCAATATGTGAGAATGAATTTAGCGTGACCAATGTTATACGATCAAAATCTATCAGTACTTTGAAAAAAGTAAGCAAGATTACGAATTGAAAGGAATGGAGAATTATTAGAGCTAATAGCACATAGACACGATAGTGAGAGAGGTGAGTGGGAAAGTAGGCGGAAAGCTGTGCAATTGCAAACACAAACAAAGAATATATATCATATATGAATATCACAGTCACAGATGGGGGAAGGTAAGATTAGAACGTCATTCCATGGCTTTGAAGCTGAGATTTGCAATTCCTAATTTCCTACCTTCTCCTCAAATCCCCTCGCCTCTAAACGTTATCTTCGCAAATACGAAAAATTGTGTTTTCTTAAGAACCCCTATCTGACTAAAGACTTGTTACGGGAAAAAAAATTCTATCTTTCAAGAAAATCACAATTAGCTCTTCATTTTCTCGTCTCTAGACCTGAACGTCTTGGTATTCTTCTAGATTTGAGCTAAAAGACAAACATAAAACTAACAAGTTTTACCCTCTTAAATTTGTTTATTTATCCATTCATTTGTCTATTTGGCATGAAGACAATTGATATAATTCGCGGCCATAACTTTTTGGGCCTACAAAGTCGTCTCTTCACACTAGGGAGGCTAAAGCGTGCATCATTGTGACATGAGAAAATTCAAAAGCAAGGCGATGAGTGTTGTATTGGTGGGCTACGAGCAGCACTACTAGGTAGGGATGGACCAGGCAAATTTGGAAGGGTTAGGCAGTGGGGGACTTCGACATGGGAATTGGGATATTGCAACTTTGAAATACCAAATTTCTTGATTATTGGACCATTTTTTTATTTTTCTTTGTGTACAATGATAAACGCAACCACCTCCCGTGAATTGTGATGTCAAGTTTGACGGGAAGGGACTGGGAGTGGGACCGCTCTTTTGTTTCTTTCCTTATTTATGAGACTTGCTTGGTAACTTCATGCTCCACGTCTCTCAAAATTATTTACCTGCTCTCATTTCGCAACAGCAAAAACTTGACGATTGAGAATATTGAAAACTACAATACTTATTTTAATTAAAGGTATGTTCTCTTTATTGATAAATTAAAATTGATAAAAAAAAATAAAGTTGATTGAGATAAGTTAAAATAGATTGAGGTTGATATTTTTTATTGAAGTAAATTAAAGTGAATTGAAATAGATTAAAGTTGGTATTTTTTTGAAGTTGGTTAAAATAATGAGAATAAAATTTTAAAGGCGGTGAATTAAAGTTAGTTGAAATTGATTGAAGTTAATTAAAATAGATTATAATTAATTTTTTATTAAAATAGATTAAAGTTAATTGAAGTGAGTTGAAGTGAGTTAAATAAATTAAAATTAATAAATTATAAAAAATTAACGAAAAAATAGGCCGTACATCCTGTTTTATAGAGCTCTATCAATAGGCTCCTTTTATTTCTTTGTCTTCTTTACTTTTGAATCTTGATTTATGTTATGCTTACTCACTATTCAAGATATTTTGGTTACTTTCTAATAAGGTGAGTGCAATCCCCCAATCCCTCTATCCATCTTACGTCTAGTTTTCAGGAACCTTGCGTCACTCCCCCCCCCCCCCCCCTCTCTCTCTCCCCCTCCCTCCCTCTCTCTCATGCACAAACTCCTTGTCAGAAATCAACCAAGCTTTAATTAATCCTTGTACGAGGACTGTACATGTTTAAATATTTGAATCAAGAAGCGAAATTGGGATTAATTGTCACAACCCACAACATTTGTTTCTATAGTATTCGTTAGAAACTAGTATGCATTTTATATTTTGCACTGACAAATATTGAATTTTTATGGTGTTACTATTTTTTTAAGATATTCGTATCCTAATTATAATGTTAGTAATGCTAATATATTTTTAACTTGTAAAATATTTTATATTTTGTATATGGTTTGAATTTACATGCATATACAGTAATTGCATATTACTTTGGCCCTATTCTTTTTTTTTTTTTTTTTGCGTTTGGAAAGATGTAACTAACAGCTTACAGTTTTTTGCATCTCCTTATAGCTCCTTACATCCTTAACATAATTATTACAGCTTCTTACATCTTCTTACTTCCCATATAAATTTTTGTATAATATTTATTTATTTTTGTTCTAGTACAGAAATATATATTTTTTTAATTATACTATCAATATATAGAATTTGTGAATATGTTATGAACATAATATTTATATAAGCATAAAAAAGAATTTAGCGACGTAAATTATATTTGACTTTTGACATGAACATATATGTTATTATAGATGAAATAAGTGAACATACTTTTAAAATTATAATACAAAACTTTATAAAATTCATTGGTAATAATATATTGATTAGACATTTATATTTAAAATTGTTTACTTAAAATAGGATTTTATTTTAAGAGTTGTATTTAATTTTTGTTATACTTTGCTTATTGAAAGATCAAACTAATGTAAATATAAGAAATTACCTTAAGTGTAGGAAATTTTGATTGAAAAAATTTGTGGGATTTAATATATGTTATTGTTGTTTATCGTATGATCGTTAGACCAGTTGTACTGTATGAATCAGAGTGCTGACCTATAAAAAAGATCCAGGTTCAAAGGTTGATTGTAACAGAGATGAGGGTGATTAGGTGGATGTGTGGTTGTACGATAATGGATAGAATTAAGAATGCAGTAACCAGAGACTTAATTAAAGTGACTCCCATCGAGGATAAGACAATAGAAATAAGACTTAGATGGTTTGACCATGTAAAGAGAAGGAGTGTGGATACTCCAATAAGGAGATGTGAGAGGATCAATATCCCTGAAGGTAAAAGAGGGAGTGGCGACCAAATAAGAGTTTAGACGAGGTGATTAGAGAGAACTTAAAAGTTGTAGGATTGACGGAGGACATGACTTATGATAAGAGACTACGGCGATGTAGGATTAAAATTTTAGATCACAGAGAGTTGACCTCGTAATTATCTTTCAGTTGCAGTAGGGTAGGTTTTATTGTAGTTTTTTCATATGTTGTATTTGTATGCAGATAGTACATAGACATCGTTTGCCTACATCTATTTGTTAAGGTATAATACCTTCTCTGCTATATTGTACTTATGTTTACATTATATAGTTATGGCCACTTAATTTATTGGTATTTTTTAATTTATTCCCTGCTGCATATTCTTAGTTTTTTTCATTAAATGTTTTCACAAAATCCTTCTTATATAAAATGTTTTCACAAAATCTTGTTTTGGAATCAGCTTCTCTACGGGCAGCGATACCGGTAGAGGTAAAACTGCCTACATCTGAACCTCCTCATACCCTGCGAAAGCGGGACCCACACTAGAAGGAGGTGGTGATGGTGGTGTTGTTTAATTTACTTGGTTAAAAGTTTATTGTCAGTAAGTATATTATTTTAATATTATTGTTCATCATACAAAACGTTCATTGTAAAAGAAACAAATTTTATTTCAATAATATTAAGAAATAATTTGTTTACTGATAATATCAAATTTAGTTCGTAAATATGACTAATATATTACACGTTATTTAACAAATCATACATTAAACACCAATAATATACATACATGTCTAGAAGTTATACTATACAACTCTTCAACAATTCAACAACTCGTTAGATCTATCCTTATAACTTCTTACAACTCCTTACATCTGCTTACAATTTTTTTACATCTTCTTACAGCTCCCTATATCTCTTTGCAACTCCTTACAGCTATCTCCTTACAACTTCTTACAGTTTCTTACATTTTCTTACAGCTTACAGTTGTATCTTATCGCGAAAAAGAATAGGCCTTTTACTCTTGTTAGTATGCTGTGTATTTTTGCCTTTGTAGTGTCTCTATCTACATTATTGTCGTTGTTATAACTATAAAAATTTACCCGACTGTGCGACTATTTACCTGCTCTATTTTCACCAAAGCAAAAACGTGATGATCGAGAATATTGAAAACTACAATAGTTATTTTAAGTCAGTCATGGTTTATAGAGCACTATCTATGGGCTCTTTTTTGTTTGTTTTCATTATAAAAACAAAAGCATTTCAAATAATGTGGCTTAGATTTTGCAATACTTCATGTTGAGGATGATAACATAGTTCTGTAAGCCAAAAATCTAGACCTTAATTTAAGTCCAGCTGGTCGATCAAACTTATGAGGGAGTAACGAACGTGCTCGTCAAGGGCCTCCAGGCCCTAGAATGAGGCTCTTTCTTTCCAATTAGCATTGATCAAGACAATAATTAACCCCTGTTTACTCAATGTGTTTCTTGCTCCTAATTTTTGCCAGTTCGGGTACAAAATTTTGGCACATTATATGACAAAGACATGTGAGCATTCGCCACATCCCACAAAGGGAAGCAAGCATACCCGTGAAACCCCAATATGCCTATCTGAAAGAATTTTCTGTTTTTCTTAGTAGTTCAATAACATTATTTTTTTTAAAAAAAATTGCAGAACTAAAATTTCTTAGTAATTGTGATGAAAACAGGCAGTGACCTAAAATCTTATATCATCATATATATATGTATATATATTTGGGTTTTGATGATGTCATATAAGTTGTCATTAAATGATGAGTTATTTTCTTTCGCAACATCACTATTAAATTAGATACTGTTAATCAAACAATAAATGAATAAATATTAACTAAATAACATTTCTCAGTTTGTATTAGTAAAAATAAATAATGATAACATTGAAGACATTTTATTTTATACGATTATTTTATTAAAAAATTCTGTAGCACTTCAAAAAGTTTAAACAAATATTCATCTGAAATTGTAAAAAGTGCGTTCAAGTACTCGAATTTATAACGAGTCTATGCAAAACGCCGTCTCTAAGGCTAATTAATATCTCTCTTGTAATTGAAGTCTCCTCACTCGGGAAGTGAACTATGCTTGTCGTTGTTTGGTAATGTCGTGTAAGATGCTTGATACGTAAATTGTGATGTGAACAATAAAACATGCATGTCAAATCATTTGAAGATGAAACAAAAAGGTGGGAGGTAGAGAATGGTGACTTATACCAAACCCTCACTAAATTCAAAATTTCACCATTATCTATTGCACGTTTATCGAGATCATAAAATCTTTGAAAGTCAAGCATCAAGAATGGTAATATTTAGAAATTGCTATGTGATACAGTGGTATATACATGATAGTGAAATTTATATTTAACTTCAGATTAGTTTATATGCACTTTTTCTATCTTTGATAAACTGAAAATAGGGAATTGTACGACAGGTTCATTAATCTCAATAGTTAAAAAAGTATTAGTAAAGAGCAGTGGAGTACTCAATAGCATTATAGCGATAACTAGTAGTCAATAATGTGCTAACACTCCTAAATGATGAAGCATATGTGCACTAAGATTGTTGGATATATAGCCCCTATTCTATTTCGTATTTTTGAAAATTTAGTTAAAAGCTCATATCTCATTACAGCTTCTTACATCTCATTACAGCTCCTTACATGCTTAACATAATCTTTATATCTTCTTGCATCTTCTTACATCTTCTTACATATTTTTACATCTCATATACATTTTCTATAACAGTTGACAACTCCTTACATTTATCCTTACAGCTCCTTATACCTCCTTACATCTTCTTACAACTCCTTGCATCTTCTTACAGCTTCTTACATCTTCTTACAACTTCTTACAACTCTTTACAGCTCGTTACAACTTTTTACAGCTGCTTATATTTTCTTACAACTTACAGCTGTGTCTTATCGCGAAATAGAACATATCCATAATGTATTTACCCAAGTACTTAATACTTTTTATGTCTGAAATCTAGATAGTTGAAAAGGATAACTTTGAACTATTTTTTTCAACTTAGATTGTACGGACTAAAGCAAAATGCATATCTAAACTTCATTTGCTCGGTTTCTGTAAAATGATAGGTAGTATAAGAGTTTTAAATCTAAGGTCAATTGGAATCAGTCTTTTTATAATTTTTTCAATTCAGAGGTAAGACTACTACATCAGATCCTCCAGATCCCGCTTGGTGACGGAATTTTTGAGTATTGAATTTTTCTAATTTTTTTTTCCAAGTATTTATATGTTTTGATTTATTTTAACATGGATATACTCTTTTTGGATAACCAGAGTAGAAAGTATGCATGTAGCACTTATTTAATTGAGACACTTTAATTGTTAAACATCTCCTACTAGAACTTCCATTAAATAAAGAAGTGGGATTTTGGATGACTAAAAGCTAAAGTTATGTAGTTGAACTAGAAACTAATAAAAATATATACTATACCCTAGTTTTGAGCCATTTCCTGGTTCCTTGCATCGATGATTAACCTATCTTTACCCTCCCTTTCTTTCGTATCTGTTCATCTCCTACAGCATGGTTAAAAAGCCTGTACCAGGACTACTACCAAACCAAAACCCAGAAAAAATCTTCCTCCTTCACCGCGAAGAAACACCACATCCAGAAAGCAAAAAGGTGGAAGAAAAAAACAAAGCATAATTGAAATTGGAAAGAGAAAGAAGTCTCACGTGACTAAGCCTGATTGTTTGTCTCTCCCTATCCGAACGCAATCATACATTTCTCACTATTTAAATTAAAAATCTCTTCGCTTGCCCCAGTGTCTTTTATCTCCCCACCCCCTTCTCTGAAATTTTCGAGGTGGGAAACATGGGTTCTGTTAGTTATGGATTTATGGTGGTTTTCCTCTTTCTGGGTCTCTGCCACGTGTCCTCGCCGGCGCCGGTGACGGAGAGGAAGACTTATATAGTCCACATGGCGAAATCCCAGATGCCGGCGACCTTCGACCACCACTTGCAGTGGTACGAGTCTTCGCTCCGGTCAGTTTCCGACGCCGCCGAGATGATCTACACCTACGCCAACGCCGCACACGGGTACGCGACCCGGTTGACCCAAGAAGAGGCCGAAATTCTTTCGGGTCGGCCCGGGATCTTGTCGGTTGTACCCGAGACCAAGTACGAGCTCCACACCACCCGAACGCCGTCGTTTCTGGGTCTGGACCGGACGCCGGACTTGTTCACCGAGTCGGGCACCGCCGGCGACGTCGTGGTCGGCGTTCTCGACACCGGAGTTTGGCCGGAGAGCAAGAGCTTCGACGACAAGGGGATGGGGCCCGTGCCGAGCACGTGGAAAGGCACGTGCGAGGTGGGCACCAACTTCCACGCATCAAGCTGTAACCGGAAATTGGTCGGAGCGCGGTACTTCTCGAAGGGGTACGAGGCGGCGCTGGGGCCCATCGACGAGTCACGTGAGTCGAAGTCCCCACGGGACGACGACGGTCACGGGACCCACACGTCGAGCACCGCGGCTGGGTCCCCCGTGGAGGGAGCCAGCCTCTTCGGGTACGCGTCCGGGACGGCGCGTGGGATGGCGTCGAAGGCGCGTGTGGCGGCTTACAAGGTGTGTTGGGTGGGTGGATGCTTCAGCTCCGACATACTGGCGGCGATTGATAAGGCGATTGAGGACAACGTCAACGTGCTTTCTCTCTCCTTGGGTGGTGGAATGTCGGATTACTATAGAGACAGCGTGGCGATTGGCGCGTTTGCGGCGATGGAGCATGGGATACTGGTGTCATGCTCCGCAGGAAATGCGGGGCCCACGCCTTTTAGCTTGTCCAACGTGGCACCGTGGATTACCACCGTGGGGGCGGGCACACTGGATCGTGACTTCCCTGCGTTTGTTAGCCTTGGTAACGCCAAGAACTTCTCTGGCGTCTCTCTCTTCCGTGGGGACCCCTTACCTCATGGCCTCCTTCCTCTTGTTTATGCAGGTAATTTTTTCTTTCCTTTTCTTTTTGTCTTCCAGATTTTAAACATTATTAGTTTAGATTTTTTGAAGTTAATACTGTAAACAGGGTTATCTTATTTTATATAATCAGGGTGTAATACTGAATTTACAGTTTAACTGTTAATTGTCATGGATGTTGGGAAATGGCAATCGTGAATCCTGTTATATGAGTGTACTCTGTTGGGTCAGTGGTCACTATTTGCTGGGCTGACATACGATGTGTACTCTTTCTCTATGAATTTTCTTTTCTTTTTTTTGGGGGGGGGGGTTTGTGTTAAAGTTGATTTAGGTAGAATTTGAACAACTCCTATACGTTTTGAGTAGTAATAAGATAACACTAATATATGAAAACCAGTACATGTATAGAGCCTTATTCAACTGAGAGTGTCTATTATCTAAAGTTGTTTTGAGTTAACTGGGGCGCCATCAACTTTTGATCTGCTTGTGGTGCTGGCGATGCTTGTAGCCTGCACTTCTATTTCTTGTGGATTACTATTGAGTGATGATAATGCGTTGAGCCTCTAAACATGGGAAAGAAGACAGATTAGGTGATTTGCTCCAATGAATTGTAGTTTTTGAGTGTAAACGTGCGTCTTTTAAGTCATGCTTAGGTAGCAATCTATATGTGATTCAGGTAGATTGTTGAAGACTTCATGAGGATATGCTTCTTAGTTAAACAAACTAGGAGACATAAACCTATCTTTTCTTTATCATCGCGCTTTACTATGTTTTTTAGGTTGGAATAAACAGATTAGGTGAACGTAAACTGCATTACTGCTTGCTGACATTCAGCATTTCTTATGAGAATTTTTTAAGAATTTTCTGTTCTGTTGAATATAATTAGTATTTGTCGATTATTGAATATTAAGTGCTCTTCTCAGATGAATGTTCTTTGATTTCTTCCCTTTTTAACCTCATAAAGACATAAAAAAAAAAAAATCTAGATTCATTATGTACAATAACATCAGGGTGGATCTCTATGGTTGCTCAATTGACGGCATATTATGTGAAAGTATGCAAAAGTTGATAATTCTCCTATGATAGTATGAACAAAAATGTTTGGTATACTGATTCAATTGTCTTGTATGTACTCACAGTATGAAAAAAATTAGGAGCCAACCACTATAGTTTTGAGCCCAAGAATTTAACGCAAATCTATATGTAGATCAGTACTAATAAATGTCAACTGTGATATTTGTGGCAGGAAATGTGAGCAACAGCTCAAATGGCAACTTGTGCATGACTGGCTCATTAATACCCGAGAAGGTGAAGGGCAAGCTGGTGTTATGTGACCGTGGTGTGAGCCCCAGGGTCCAGAAGGGAGCGGTGGTCAAAGCTGCCGGTGGTCTTGGTATGATCTTGGCCAATACCGAGGCTAATGGGGAAGAGTTGGTGGCTGATGCCCATTTATTGCCAGCTACTGCTGTGGGCCAGAAGAGTGGAGACATAATCAGGAACTATGTGTTCTCTGACCCAAAACCGACTGCCGCAATCCTATTCGAGGGTACCAAAGTAGGTGTGGAGCCATCTCCTGTGGTGGCGGCCTTCAGTTCCCGGGGTCCAAATGGGATCACCGCAGAGATCCTGAAACCTGATATGATTGCACCAGGGGTTAACATCCTCGCTGGGTGGTCTGGTGCGGTGGGTCCTACAGGAATGGCATCGGACACAAGGAGAGTCGAGTTCAACATCATATCAGGTACGTCCATGTCGTGCCCTCATGTGAGTGGTCTCGCAGGCCTTCTCAAAGCTGCCCACCCTGAATGGACCCCTGCAGCCATCAAGTCCGCCCTCATGACAACTGCATATGTAACCTACAAAAATGGGCAGGGTTTACGGGATGTTGCCACCGGTAAGCCATCCACACCGCTGGATCATGGGGCTGGACACGTGGATCCTGTATCAGCCCTTGATCCAGGACTCATCTACGATCTGACGGTGGATGATTACTTGGGCTTCTTATGTGCATTGAAGTACACTCCGTCTCAGATCAACTTGGTGGCCAGGAGAAATTTCACCTGTGATCCTAAAAAGACTTACAGCCTAACTGATTTTAACTACCCTTCATTCTCAGTGTCATTCGCATCTGATGCAGCCACCGGTGGCTCTGGCACTAGCAGTGCACCCAAGGTGGTGAAGTACACGCGGACGCTGACAAATGTGGGCCTCCCAGGCACATACAAAGTGACTGTAGCTTCCGAGGCACCAGAGGTTAAGATATTAGTGGAGCCCGAAGTGCTGACCTTCAGTAAGGTAAATGAGAAGAAATCTTACTCGGTTACCTTCACTGCTGGTTCAGTGTCCTTGAATACCAATCGCTTTGCTCGAATTGAATGGTCAGACGGGAAACATGTGGTCAGCAGCCCAGTGGCAATTAGCTCGTCTTGAGCAGTTGGAAGTGAAGAAAAATGGGGTTTCATAGCTCTGGTATCTTGTAGTTGCTCAATATTCACTACAAAGGCAGTGAGTGATGAGCAAATGGCTGCTTTATTTTCTCTTCAAAACGTCTGAAATTTCTCAGCTAATGGTGCACAAAATTGCAGTTTTATCAGTAGCAGATGTATCATTTCCAAGAAAGAAGACTGCATTATCAGTGTGCATTGTACAGTACTGAGCTTCACAAGTAGGTGTTGCCCTGCTGTTCTAGGAAGGTGAAATGATCTTTGATGTACTGCCCATCTTAATGAATGGAAAGAGGAAATCTTCTTTGAGTTCATATTTGTTATTGTTTTCCGCTTTTCTTATCATCGGTATTTAGGGCCTGTTTTATTTAACGTTTTAGATAGATAGATGTAAGAAGATGTAAGAAGCTGTTGAATTGTTGAAGAGCTATGTAGTATAATTTGTTTTACAATGAACGTTTTGGATGAAAAATAATAATATTAAAATAATATACTTATTAAAAATAAATAATTAATTAAGTTAATTACACAACAATAAAATATATTATCACTTACTATTACATTGTAAATTTGCAAGAGCTTTGTAGGAGTTATCCTTTAGTTGCTTGGAAGTCTCGTGGGTTGTCTCGAATTTAGTGAGAAATCATCTTTTGACTTGGGAGGGTGCATTTGGTAGGAAAGTTCAAGAGATAAACGTCTTATTGATCTCACATGCGATTTTTTGGGCTATTTAGCGAGAGAAAAACAAAAGAGGATTTGAAGGAGAGGAGGCGGCCCTTCAACGAATTAAAGATATTCTTATCAAGACTTTTTTTTCCTGGGATAATGAGAACTTTTGTGATTCTTCTTTTGATGTAATTGATTTTGTGGATAGGTTCCATCTAGGGTGTATATAATCCTTTTGTAGGATGCCTGCTTATATCCATCCCTTTGTACATTTTACAATTTAATATATTTTACTCTTTTTTCTTATCAAAAAAAATAAAATATATTAATCCCCATAAATTTGGTGAATAAAATTTCGTCTAAGATTTTTTATATGAACATTAATTTGATCGAATAAGCAAAGTATAATAAAAAAAATAAATTTTTTTGACAAAATTGAATACAAATCTTCAAATAAATTCCTATTTTAAGTAAATTATTTTAAATATAAATAAATGTATGGTCATCTATAATAATATATATTTTATGTCAAAATTCAAATATAATTTACGTCGTTATATTATATTTTTATGTTTATGTAGATGTTGTGTTCATAAGATATTTATAAATTTTGTATATTGGTCGTATCATTAAAAAAATATACATATTTCTGTAACTAAAATAAATGTATGTTATAGAAAATCAATGAGATGTAAGAAGATGTAAGGAGATGTAAGGAGATGTAGACTCTTAGCTAAATCCTAAAAAATGCGAAATAGAACAGGGCCTTATTTTGTCATATCGATGAACAATAATCATGATGTCTAAGCAGTTAAGTAAATTTTCAAGGTTGAAGTAGATCCATAAAATCAAGGGCAATCACAAAATTTTAACTTTTACAGCGAGACTTAAATATGAGATTATTAGGCCCTGTTTTATTTCACATTTTTTAAGATTTAGCTAAGAGATTACATCTCCTTACAGCTTCTTACATCTCCTTACAACTCCTTACATCCTTAACATAATCCTTACATCTTCTTACATCTCCTTACATCTTCGTACATCTCATAAATTTTCTATAATATTCATTTATTTTAGTTACATAAATATGTATATTTTTTTAATGATACTACCAATATACAAAATTTATAAATATCTTATGAACACAACATTTACATAAATATAAAAATACAATATAACGACGTAAATTGTATTTGAGTTTCGACATAAATATATATTATTATAGATGACCATATATTTATTTATATTTAAAATTATTTACTTAAAATATAAATTTATTTGAAGAGTTGTATTCAATTTTGTCAAAATTTTTTTTTTATTATACTTTGCTTATTCGATCAAACTAATGTTCATATAAAAAATCTTGGACGAAATTTTATTCACCAAATTTATGGGGATTAATATATTTTATTGTTGTGTAATTAACTTAATTAATTATTTATTTTTAATAAGTATATTATTTTAATATTATTATTTTTCATCCAAAACGATCATTGTAAAACAAATTATACTATACAACTCTTCAACAATTCAACAACTCCTTACATCCATCCTTACAGCTCCTTACAACTCCTTACAGCATTTTACAGCTTTTTACGATTTTTTACAACTTCTTATATCTATCTATCTATTTATGTACAATGTGAAATAAAACAGGTCCATAGATGAAATGGATAAAGCTGTACATCCGGATATGTTGAGCTCTATGTCAGGGATTGGATTGATATTCCACTGTCATTGATGCTGAATTCTGTATTGTTTGTTGCTTGCACAGAGCTGATGCAATAAGTTGAAAAATCCCCATTTTGATCCACGGTTGTAGACAAAAATGCCAGCCGGGAGGGGCTTGTTTGGCTGACATTGATTTTGTAAAGAGGCTGAATCTTTCATCAGTGATGGGTCCAGCCATTGGTGTCTAGACATGAACCACATGGGCACAGGAGAATTGTTGGTTATGATTGTCAATCACTGTCTATTGGTGGGTTCCATTTCTAATGACCTTTTTTGCCTATACAGTGGAATTTGAATTCATTCCTGTTTGTAAGTGTGTAGACATGGTAAAAGTGATTGGAACAAAATAATATGAATTAATATTCAAAATAGCTAACTCGAAATGAATTTGACATTATTTGACCCAAATTGAAAATGACCTGATATGAGACTGAATTGAAATGAATTTTGTTGACTTGAAGATGACTCGATCTGAAGTTAGCCTAAACCAAAACCAATCAAATTACATCTTCATTAAATCTAACTTTGTATGTCCCGATGGCATACAGAAAAGTTATTGTGCTCGAAGCACTCCCCCCCCCAAAACCAAAAAAAAGGATATCTTCCCGTAATGATAAGGTTAAGTATCATCTATTAACTGCACAGTTCATTATTATTGTGTAATCATATAATTGACATAAGTGACTTGAATCCGAACAAGAATTTCTATAATCTTCTTTGTTAACTAAAGATCCCTTCCATATTCTACCTTACATATCATGGCTCTGTGAAACATACAATCGGCTCTATGCCTCCATAGACCCAAGTCTACGAACATAGCCACTAAATTATCTAACCCTGCAAAAGGCCGATGGCAAGGTATAGGCTCTAAGGAGGCTTTGTATGTACGCTCCTTTTGTATAGCTTTGAGGGTAGCTTAACCCAATGGTCGAGCCCAAGATCCAGGTTCAGAATCCCAATCGAAATATATTGGGCTTTGGTTTGGGCTGGTCCATAAAGCGTACATCAGTGCCCCCCACTTGTATCTTTTCTATCACCTTCCAGCCCACTTGTGACGCCCACTCTTGGCGTATGGGTTGAATAAAGAGGATTATAACGTGGACAACAAAATAAATCGAAGCCTAACAAATACCCTCCGGCTTTTTCTTGTTTATTATGACACTTCTTCACACCAAATGAAGGACCCAATTTAGCAACCGACGGAAGTCATAATCGCACGGATAGTTTTGATTAGTTGCCTTTGGATAAACTGTTTCATATGATTTTTGTGAGACAACACCTATCCCATAATTTATGACATAATGTTAAGCATGCGACAGATTACATATATTTTCGAATGTATGCATTGATTTACAAGAATATCCCGTGTTTTCTCTTTGTATGTCTTTAAACTTGAAAAACATCCTCCATATGGTAAAAAATTAGCATAAATCCATATACTCGAAAATATATAGTAACTCTTACAGCAGCTATGTCAAGGTGTTATCTATGACACGTAAACATAATTTTAAAAAAATAAAACAATCATGCATTTGTCCTAAAGCCTCTAGAAAAAAGGAAAAACAAGAGCCAAAGTTAAATATTCAAGAATCATACCAATTAAAAACATAAAATGATGATTACAGGTCCAAGAATAGGTTTATACTTTAACAAGTCGTCTCACGTGAATGCCTTTTGAGGTTGAAACGTAGCTGTTACAAGTACCCCCTGTTTTGCGCAATAAATAAATATAGGACAGTTGAGATTCAAACTCAAGACCTATAGGTCAGAAAGACTCTAAATACCATATTCACAGCTCATATCAATCAAAAATTTAGGCTAATGATTAAAAGCGCAAGAATACCTCTATACTTTAACATTAAATTTGTACTTACTATAAAAAAAAAGTGCAAAAAAAAAAATAAGACGACAAGCAACAAATCTGGTGGGAAGAAGCATAGCCCAAATTTGTAGGGTGCAAGAGCTGCAGATCCAATGCATGAGGGAGGCTTGGCGGAATAAATGACACGTACAAAGTGCAGGCCCTGGTGGCAGCACCACAAAAATTGGATGATATGCTTGTCTGTTAACTAATTGGGGAAAGCCAATCTAAAAAGAGATTATTTAACAAGGTAGCAAACAATAAGCATAGCATCATCCAGACTATTGATTTGAGAGAGAGAGAGAGAGAGAGAGAGAGAGAGGATGGAGAACAGAAGCAGGCAACAACAAATGAAGAAAGAGGGATCAGAAGAGAAGAAGTTAGAGGGCTTGCCGGTGGAGACAAGCCCCTACACCCAATACAAAGACTTGGAGGATTACAAGCAGCAAGGTTACGGCACTCAGGGCCACTTGCAGCCCCAGCCTGGGCCTCGTGGCGCCGGAGCCACCGACGCACCCACCCCCTCCGGTGCTGCCCCACCTCCTTCCGGAAGTAATTAACTGCGAGTACGGGTTTTTTTTTTTTTTGGGGGGGGGAAATGAGGCACTGAGCCTAATATTTATAGGTGGGATTTGAATCCAGATCTCTAGTAACAGTTTCGGAAGACTTAGCAGTGGAGAAATTAACACCCACGGGTGCTTCGTTTTTCACACTATCATATCATGTAAGATCGTAATCATCTCTCTTAGTTTTCAATATCTACTATTTCTAGGTGCTACACCTGTGTCGATCTTAATTATCATGCCTTTTGTTTATTTAACTAAACAAATGTATCAACTATCTAGTGATCAAATGTCTCTCGCGTACTAAATTTAACGGCCTTACTAATCCTCATCATGAGTATTGAGGCGTTGATTCAAAGAAAACGAATACCTTCGTATCACTTTTAATTTAATTGACAAAAACTATCCGCTGATACATAAATTCGCGCATATAGAAGGCGAATCATTATAAGTAGATCCAAATGAATTGTCAATTAATAATTTATTAACTAAAAGTCACTTTTACAGACCTAGCCCGAAAAAATTTGAATATAAACAGTTTCTGTACAAACGTAAAGGCAGACGTAGCAACTAAACTGTCATATCATGCTTTTAAAATCATTTGGTAAAATTCTTTCCCTCCCTCCGTTAACAAACTAACAGGGTTATAAAACTTGATTCACTATGTCCTCTTTGTCTGATGGGGATAGAGGATGCCAGTTAATCTTTTTGTAAAGTGTAATATCACCCAGTGTATGTGGGCCGGGGCTAGCTAATGCTCATAACTGGATTGATATTATTAGCTTTCTGGCTAATCCCCCCAGTGGGATATTACAGATTGTATCCAGCCTTAGAGCGGTTAATAAACAGTCAAATTGGATAGAGCAGTAGTGCTCCTGTGGAATATTTGGAAAACTAGAGATAATGTAGTGTTTCGAAATGAAACACTTAACCCAAGTATTACATTGATTAGCACTAGTGCTGAATGGCGTATTAGACATAAACTCACACAAATATTAATTTCAACCATCAAGCGCAATTTTTTTAGCCTCCATGTGTAGGAAGACTTAATGAGCTGCATGGAGAAAACTGCAAGGTGGATTCATCCAAAACAATTTTGACAGATCTAAATCATCGCAGGGAGCAGTAGGGGGGTTGGAGGATTCATCCAAGCCGCATCATTTAATTTCGGAACAACATCAATTAGTTTAGGAACAACATCATTCTTGGTAGCCGAAGCAATAGTTATGAGAAATGGAATCAATGTTGTAGTACACGCAGGATTTTCAAGAATTCATAGTGAAAGTGATAATAAAGTTTTAGTTTAAGATGTTAAAGGTCAACTACTAATACCTGGGAAGATTCAAGTCCCGGTTCAAAATATTCACAATTACATTCACTCTTATGTTATCACTCATGCTTTTTGACAAGGGAATTGCACAACAGTCTGGCTGGCAAGACTGGAGTTATCAATGCATTCTACAATCATATGGAATGAAGTCTCTCACAAGAATCTACTCTGTATCCTTAATAGAGGATAATCTAGTGAGAACCTTCGAGAGAAAGAATGTCCAACTGTCCAGATATTACATCTTATCTTTTTTACAAAAAAAGGCATTGAATTCCCTGCAAATAATAAAAATAAAATTCCAACCACCACTACCACAGATCCCCCCCAACCCAAAAAAAGCATTCATTCCTTTCCCAGGAGGGTGGGCAAAGGCAGGAAAGAGAGAGGGAGGGGGGAATCGAAGGGCAGTGAAGCTGATTCCTTCACTCATAGACACACACCCCCAGCCACGAAAGCCTGAATTATAGAATTGATTGCAATTTGCAATTGCAGCCACAAATGATGAGGGGATGATGCATAATATTGAACCGACCATTGTGAGTCTCACTAATTATGCATTCAATTACGATAACTCAATGCCCTTCTCCCTCAGATATCCCCGGAATGAATATTGAATTGTCACTCGCTAATAGGCTAATAGCTGTATGCCCATGCTTAATGCAACGACAAAGACCTTCATTCACCCTTTAGCCAATACGTTTTCAGATATCTTGCCGGCTGTGGTGGTATTAGAATGTCATATCAATATACACTTGCTAAGCCTTGTTTAGCATTCAGGATAAACAATTGGATCCAAATAGGTCAGTCATGTGTATAGAAGTATAAGATTAGGGATCAATACAATGAGCGTTTATCTCATAATCCAACTTTTATTTCCTTTCTCTCTCACCAATCACAATTCAAAGTTTTCAGATGCTCATATGCTCATGTAAAGTTAGAGGGAGAGTAATTGCATTGCTTATGTAAGCCTACATCCCTAATCTTATTACACAATACGCGTCGCATTATCTATTACCCAATACCCGTTGAATGATAATGCTAGCAACCCATCAATTATCGATGATGGGAGAACAATTACAATTGTCTTATGGATGCACAGTTGATAGGGATAGCAAACTTTTATCTAGCCTAGTTACCCAAATTTATTAGACCCGGAAAAACCAAGCACAATCATGAATTTTTCGTCCAAAATTTTCCCTATTTTCATCGTCCGAACCCAATTTTGACCCTAATTTACGCTTGTCCAATTTTCCGAATAGGAAAAAGCCTAGTGCAGCCATAAATTTTTGGTACGAATTTTAAACATTTCCAATTTGTCCGAATCTAAATTTTTGTCAACCCTAAGGCCCTAACAGTTGGGTATAATCAGTAATTGTTTTAAATCTATTTGAGAGTCTCATTATACCCATAAGCCTTAAGGGACTAGGTCCATATCCAATCCTAAAAGATGATTTTATTTGACCCTTAAAAAAGTCAAGCTTAGGCTTAAAGAGACAAAGATTTGGAATAGAAAAGATTAGTTGGACGAGTTGAGCTTAGACTTGGTCTCATATGAGCTAAACTCAAACTTTTTTTCAAAGCTCATCGAGCCCCAATTTGAGCCTAGGCCCAAATGTAAGCTTACAAGTCGAGCTTCAAGCTTGGCAACCTCAAACCTAGCTCAACTCGGCGTGAATTAATACGCATATGAGAAGTGAAGCTTCGACTTAATTTGATACTTGCACTAAGACAAGGATAGAATGATCCATGTTCTATATCGTTATAATATAAGGTCATTGTTTATTCATGCTAAGTTAAAACTAACACAATTATCACCTCTATCAAAATATTGATAATCATAAAAAACCATCACATATAAACTCAAGTAAAGAGTAGCAAAATTTCACCTATGTATTTCTGTCCCGATAATTTGTTTCCTTTAGCAAGTTATCCCTATAACTTGCTTTGATTTAATCTCGCCTATGAGCTATGTACATATAAAGAGCAAGAGGAAGGATGAATAAATCATGCCACAAAGTGTCAAAACAAAGTAGCATTATCCGAAAATAAGTCATGAAAGTTGACCCCTTTTTGCCTTTAATCACCACCACTGGTCCAAAAAAGTAGACGACTGCTTACAAGTACTGGCAGTAATCAGGGGAGTTTATTAATTTGTACTATTTGTTAGTCAACAGTTATGCACCGATATCAACTATAAACAGCAGTTAACATAAAGCACAACCCAGAATGAGCACAGAAATTGTCCGTATTCCTAATGGTACACGTGTCAATCTCTTAATCCTCATGATACAATTTCAAAATCAACAGGGGGCTCGCCCACATATAAATTCTGGTTCTCCCAGTGGCCGGCATACATGAATGTACGATACGTCATATGCTTCTTCCTTTCTTCAGTACTCAGCAGAGAATTTCGTCCTCCCACTCCCAGTTTACTCAACCTCCAAACATTCTCTCTCCTCCTCCCTATGCACCATACCCTTACGCTGTTTTGACAGAAGAATACTTGAGTTTCTTCAATGTCTGAAATCCTAGAAGTTGAGAAATTAAAACACCCATATGTCAGAGAAAATGACAAAGATGATGATGAAGATAATGAAGAGGAAGAAGCATTGTCCCTTTGTGATCTTCCAGTCACAAATACAGCAAATAATGAAGAAGCAGGGAAAGAAGAGGGGTATCAAACGGCAAATGATTCTGATTTTGATTTTGATTTCGGGTCATTAATCGGGTCAGTAACAGCTGTAGAGTCTGAAATGTGCGCTGCGGATGAGGTGTTTTCTGGTGGGCAAATGCTGCCTTTCCGCCACTCGGTTAGCTCCGAGGTTGGGTTATCCGGGTTCCGGGTCCCAATCCATCGGAGCGTATCAAGAACCGACTCCATCGACAGGGGTGGGCTCGGGTCTAGGAGCACCAGTAGTAGGAGCAGCAGCACCAGGAGCCAACACTCCGCTACTAGTAGCACTAGTAGCGGCAGCTCTGGGTCTATGGTTACCATACCCAAGCCTAAGGCTTGGAACCACTTCCACTCGTGCCCGAGCCCAAACCCACAGATTCGGGCCTCGGGTGCCCGGCTGAGTAATTGTGCTGGATCGAAATCGACAACGTGGCAAGTCCTGAGGCTGGGGCTTGTACGGACGCCCGAGATCGAGCTTCAGGATCTCAAGTTGCGCAACCGTACAAGCCCCTGCAACAGCGACAACAACAACAACAAAGGCCCCAAGAAACGTAGCGACAAAATTGGGAACTTGTTGCTAGGAACTCAGAAGGGGGAAGACAAAATTTCAAATGAGATTAACAAAAGTGGAGGTGGGTTTTTTGGAAATTGCAAGTGTTCAATTGGGGCAATTGAGCCCATCATTATACCTCCAAGATTAATTAGACCAAACTACGGTGCCAAAACTGGTCACAAACACAAGTTGTTGGATCAATTTGTGTTGTTGAGTGAAGACAAGGAGTTGGCACAAAAGAAAAAAGAGCAACACCAAGACCACCAACATCCACGACAACAGGAACGAAAACAGCAACAGCAACAGAGAAACAGGGAGAAAGAGATCCGACAAGGGAAACGGTTTGGGTCACATCATCGTACATTTGAATGGCTAAGGGATCTTTCTCACACAAGCGTACTCAATCCCTAGAGAGAGAAAGGGAGGGAGGGGGGGAACAAAAAGGAAGGAAAACTCCACATCAAGAAAAATTCAGATTCTTCCACGAGGATTAGGATGCTGCTACGCATGCCTTGTGTTTCCCTTTTTCTTTTTCTTTTTTTTGGGGGATGTTTAATTCCTTTTACAGATGTATAATATGATTTTTTTTTTTTTTTTGCTTTTTCTTGCTTTTGTTTTTAGTTTGAATCTGATATTGATTTCGTGCTGTGGGCACCCGTGTCCAGAGCTTTTGTGTTCATAACTTCATATAACAATTAATAATGATGTCAGTGTTCTTAATTAACATTACATCATGTGTTTAAATAATAGATTTATAAACAAGGGTGGAGCAGATCAAGCTTAAAATGTAACCTTATGACAAATTCATTATTAAGTATTATACACATCATAATATGATTTATCATAACTGGTACATAACATCATCACGTGCGTCGTTTAATTATGTTAGTCACTCATAGCATAATGTAATTCCTTTTAAACATGTTTTCATGAAAGTAGAAGACATGCATTGTAGGCGTGATGGGAGGGATGATTTTGAAACAAAGTGGAGAAGGTGGTGGTGATCATGATTAAAGTGTGAAGAGTGAAGCATGCCTTTTCGTGGTCTGTGTATGGCAATGGCTTCTCGTGACACAGGAGAGTGGAGTAAGTGCTCTGAAAAAGCCAAATCACGATAAAAATTTCAAAAGAGAAAAATTGAAAGCAATGCATGGCGTGGATTTAAATTTAAAAAAAAAAGATGTTATTTAGAGAGATGGGATTGGGAAATGTACAACATACGATGAGAAGTTGACTTGTTAATCAAAGATGAGGAAGAAAGATGTGAGACATGCATGCATGGACCCTTTTCAATCATTGTATTCACTCAAGAACACCTTAATCTGTTTTTAACCGTTGGGAAAGGAGGGCGTGGCTTGCACAATTATCGTACTTCTGTCAATACAAACTGGCTTTATGTCTAGAATGAATTGGCCGAAGGGTCCGGCTCGTATCTCTTTCCTTGGGCTTAAGGGTCCGCTAGGCTGTCCTTGAATAGGATACCGATGGAAACCAGTTCACCATGTTATTCATGTGTATTAAGTGATCGATTGGTTGTTAGCTTGATCCTCGAAGCCATTTAGATGGTTTTCAAGTTTGTCAAAGTCAGTGTTTTTGTACAGAAACTTACGCAACTCTCTTGGAACCATTTTGTTGGTTGTACCACAATAGCCATTTAAGGCGGAGCATTGATCTATAATATATCATTTAACTTTGCAGAAATTTATCACATTTGCTCATTTTGAAATCTCTCTTCCCACAATTATAAGTTGCTTTTGCCCAGGCCAATAATGTGGCACAACTGCATTGAGGCATGACCTTCAAGATCTTGATGTTTACCCAATTTCTTTTCGTTTTTGTGGTATACAAGGATGCAAGATCGTTACTTTGACCAAACTAGGTCAAATCTCTATGATGCTTTGCTTCACCACGGCTCTCTGCTAACTCATCCCTATGTTCCTTTGGCAAATTTTAATAAACATAAAGAACTCTAAGTCTTCAAGAACTAGAGAATTTAGTTTAAGCTTCAAACCCAATTCCATTTAAGCAGCTTTGCTTCATTTAATATAATTCTTGCCATTGAATAATTTGTTTGCGAGAATCATCATAGAATCTTTAAAACTAAGAGATAGTAAGGATCTTCATTTAATTCATCATTTGGAATACATTTCATAGGAGTCACCACATAAAAAATCAACGGGAATTATCGATGAAAGAAAAACAAACCAAAAGTATATTCAAGCTGATCAGAATAGCCAAAAACAATCATATACATCAAATCTATAATCAGTAGATCAAGAATCGAACCCAACACCATGTAGATTTGCTCTTAGAAGAGCTAAGAGAGAGAAAAAGAAGAAAGAGAAGTAGAGAGAATTGTCGTATATATGGAACTTGAGTGAAAACAACATAAGGTTACCGCTTGAGGACATGCATGTATACAAGCTAAGCTCTAGCCTCTCTAACAAGTAACAACCAGGCTTACCAACCCAACAAAATGGACAAAACATCAAATAAATATCTAGAAAACATCCAATACGATACGATTCATGCGTGCCAAAGTTGAACACGTGACGTACGAGCGATTGCCAGTGGTGATGTTCAGGAATCAGGATAAAGAAACATTTGACTTGCAGTAATCAAAGGTCAAATTACCCTATCCAAATTTCTTCACCACTAAACCAAACCCGCTGAGCTATTCAGTGTTCAAAGGAGCCAAAAATCCAATCTGGGTAACATAGGACCCATTGCAGGGATGTTGATGGGTCTATGCCGAAGACCCCTGAAGTTCTGCTTTGGTTTTGGGTTCGAATATGGCGATGAACCCGACGAGCTCTTATGGCATGGTGCCAAATTGAAGGGTCATGCCTTTGGGGAGTACTCCATGGCAGTGGTTCAAGCCAATTCTATGCTTGAAGACCAAGCCCAGATCCTCTCCTCTCCCTCCGCCACTTTTATTGGCGTTTTTGACGGGTTATTGGCGTTTTTGACGGCCATGGCGGCCCCACCGCCGCCCGCTTCATCAACGCCCACCTCTTCTCTCTCCTTCTTAGTAAGGCTACTACCTCCCCAAAACCCTTGTTTCTTGGATGATTCTTGGGCTACTTCTACATGCGAAATTTAATTCATTTGAACTATTGTGTTTCTTGAAGTGGTGTCTTTTATTCAAAGTGGTATTGGGACATTGCTGTGGGTTTCCTGGGAAATGGGTATGTTTGGTTACTGGGAATTTAATTCCAGGATGAAAAGATTGAATAGCCTCAACATTTTGTTTTCTGATACTTTGGCATTGTTGTAGTATTGTTTGTTGCTTGTTTTATCGTATGTTGCTCTTTGGTTTGCGCATCTCCTGAGTATAATCCCAAGAACTTCTGACAATGATGCTGATATGAGTCTTGCGGCTTAAATTGTTTATTCATTTTCAGTAAGCTGTGGAGAGGATGGTTGGGGTTGTAATTGTATGATTTAAGAAAATTTTAAAGTTGATGGCCAAAAGCCTAATTGAAACGTTTGGCATAATATCAGTACAAGTTACGTTTAGTTCTGTAACGAGCGCTTTCTGTTTTATTTTAGAGTTTGCTTCTGAGCAAGGTGGGATGTCCGCTGATGCTCTGCGGAAAGCATACTACAAAACTGAAGAAGGCTTTTTGCAATTAGTAAGGAGGAGTTGGTTAACTAATCCTCAAATTGCAATTTCTGGCTCATGCTGTCTTGCTGGGACAATTTATAATGGTACCTTGTACATTGCAAATCTGGGGGATTCTCGAGCAGTTCTTGGCCGGAGAGTTTCTGATGGTGGAGTCTTAGCCATGCCTCCTGTAGTGGCAGAGCGTTTGACATCTGATCACAATGTCGCGAATGAGGAGGTCAGGCAAGAGGTCCGAGCACTTCATCCTGATGATAAGCACATTGTTGTGCAGTCCCGTGGTTATTGGAGAATTAAGGGCATCATCCAGGTATTGATTAGGATGCTTTCTGATGGAAATTTTGAATTTGTCATTGCTTAGGATTATGAAGTCTGTGTTTCCTATGCTGTGGCTAATAGCATTAAGCTGTGCCTGTCTGTGATCACTTTGAAGTTAAAAACAGTACTTACCTTCTTCGATTTGTACCTTGTAATGTGGATTAACAGAAGTCTGGTTAACAAATGTAGAGAGAGAGAGAGAGAGAGAGAGAGAGAGAGAGGGCACATTCATCCTCCCTCTCAATGATGTTCTGGATGAAGCTGCGCATAGATGGGATTGTCATGGATGAATGTTCTTTTAACTCCTTTGAAACAGGAGCAAAGCCTTGAAACAAATTCTCAATATAGTTCCTGTTAATGTTCTTCTTGGAAAGGATCAGGTTTGACTTTTTCTCCAAACTTCAACTTACATATGAGAGGACGGGAGGTAAGAGAGCGAGAGATGGAGACAAGCTGGCCATTCTGCTATTTGCAGATTTTAGTTTGCTTAGGTTTTAGCATTTGGGACCTGGACTTCATGTGTTGTATTTGATTTTGCTGAACAAGGATCATCTGTTTTCTTCTCCCTCTCGTGGGCTGATCATATGATGGGAGGGAGAAGGCACAACTAGAGTTGGTCTTCTGCTTTGAAAGTAAAAAGGTAGGTTGAGCTAAATATTATATTACTGTTATGACTTACGATAAAAAAGAAAATACAGGAAGAATTTTGCTGGCTGACGTTTATTTTGTTCTATTAATCAGGAGGATCACCTGGGTGCTTTGGGGGTGAGGCGAATTATGTCACTTGGTTGTGTTAAATGACGAATGACTGCTTTTTTTTTTTTGTTTTTGTGATTCGGATGAATGACATAAATTTGTTTTCTGTTATTTGGTTGTGTGTTGATGAGTTGCTTCTTTGGGCAATGGCATGGCTTGTTCTGCCTTGTGTTTCTTTTGTCGGTGTGAGTGTGTTTGTCTCTATGTTTCTGCATGTGTATATGTGTTTTTTGGGGGGGGGGGGGTTGTTTTGTGGGTGTCTCCAGTGGTTGCTGATCTGTTTTGAACGCCCTGGGATGTCATGGCCTGATTACAACTGGGCACCCTCATATCAGTACCAGAACATTTAATCATATGGCCTACTCACAGTAGATTTTGCTGTGCATGCTGAGCGGCTCTTCCTATGATGGTAAACAAGGTTGCTTATCAGAGTTATGGGTGTTGAACGGTAAATTTACCCATTTTACGTGCTTCTTTCACCCACCTTTTACTCGTATAATAACTTTATTTTATAGGATTTTACCTTGTTTTATTTATGTTTTGTAGGAAATAACTACAAATCAAGCAAACGTCGCGAAAAGGGACGAAGATGGGACAAAACGAAGAAAAACAGCGAAAACCGGCGAAAACCAGCAAAACCGGACAAACCGGGGGGAGGCGGCACCGTGCCACGGCAATGTGGCACGGCCGTGCCACTTGGCACGGGCAGGCCGTGCCACATGGCACGCCCGTGCCACCTCCCCAGATTCGTCGCGGCTTCGGTTTTCTATTTAAGTCCGTTCGGGCGTCTGTTTGTGAGGGGGGTCGCTCGGGGGTTCTTCCAGGCGATTTCTTAGGGTAGTTTTAGTTTACGTTTTAGTCAATAAAAACCTCAATAGGAGGATTAGATTAGAATTATAGTTTTGTATTTTGGGGATTCAAGCTTATGGATTTCAAGTTCTTCAATCAATTCAAGCATAAGTTTCCCTCTTCCTTTTCTCTATTTATTTCATTGTTGTTCTTATTTATGTTTTGCCATTTTAATTCTTATATTTGCTTTGTTTAGTTTATATGTTTAGTTTCTGTTGCTAATTCATGTTATTTAGTAATTTAGATTCGTTTACTTCATTGTCTTTGTTTTTGTTCTTCAAGTTTATGTTCTTATTTGTTAGTTTAGGTTTCCTTGTGTTTGTGATGTTTTGTGGGTAGATTGTGTTGGCTTGGGTTGTGATTAGCCTTTTGATGGCTAATTGATCTTGTACTAGGCCTAACCATACCCAATCTATGCCTAGAACTTAGAGTTTTCCTTCACGCCCACCAAGTGTTCGATGAAATGCCTGAGAGGGTTTTCATCCATATTTTTGGGCGATTGACTTATGCTGAGAGGTGAGGTCAATTTGCTAGTGTGGGAGAGGGGATGGCCGAGTTCGGGACACGAAAGTAGTATCCGAATCGAGCTAGGTCCGGGGTTGCTAGTTTTGTGGTCTAATTCGACTAACCCCACGAAAGTAGGTGGTTACACGAGTTAGACTAGCTCATGACCCTTGAGAGAGGGCTTGGGTGGTCTTTGATGGTGCAACCGACCATCTCTTGTTCATAGTGTGGTTCGGGTAGGCTAGGACTCGTCTTGGTTAATTGGTTCATCCATTGGTAAAATCACAATTTCAAGTCGCTTGTTTCTGTATTTGTAGCGTAGTTTAGTTTCCCCTTCTCACCCTTCGATCCTGCCTAGCTTGAGACGCTCTAGTGAACTCTGGTAGTTGGAAACCCAATTCCCTGTGGACGACACCCTAAGTACTCAACGACATACCTTGCACTTGGGGTTTATAAATATTAAAACTCTGTTTTTCTTGCAACAAGTTTTTGGCGCCGTTGCCGGGGAGTTGACGTTTTTCGATATTGGGGTTCACTTTAGCATTCGAGGCTAGGCCTTTTTAAAAAATCCAAAAAAAAAAAAAAATTCAAAAGAAAAAAAAATAATTTCAATGGCAATTTTCCATTTTCCCCAATGTGAGCAAGAATTATTTTACCGTTATTGGGATCGTTTACATGCTTATCTTGCTCAATGTGTTTCTTGTGGATGTTTATATGGGAAATGGGAAATATTGCATGTTGTTGATGAGGGTGTGAATTGTGAGACCCGTGCTCTTTTGGAGCATTGGGATTTCTATGCTCGAAA